>APFE031385966.1:51550-64926 GCA_000404065.3 Pinus taeda
TTTTTCATATTAAAATAAGTGATTTGTTCAAGATTTCATTATTCACATATTTGTCATCATATTTACAACTCAGTTATAAATGTGTTGTAAATCATTTGGCGTGTAGAGGCATAACAGAAAATCCCATTTGCATTCTCAGATAATATTTCTACATTATAATAGACTATAGATGTTCCTTCTAAGATGGATTTTGGTTACAATGCCGCAAACAATATGAAATAAAACAACCTAGGTTGTAAGCCAAAATATTTCTATGATAAGAAAAAGAGACAATCCATCAAAAATACACATCATAATGTGGTTACAACCAAAAACATATGACAGCCCTATTCTTTATGGCCTTGAGAATCTTCAGTGCCAAAACTCCCTCAGTTACCTGCTTGAGCCAAGTAGGTTGGCCTACCTAAAAATGGTTGATTAGGAAATGGTTGATTACTTCCATATGATTGAGTCCAATTTGCACCTTCCAACTATGGAGGAATTGAGTACCCATACCTCACATTTTCACTACTAACCGTTGCATTAAGTGGAGGTGTGTGATGAGCATACATAGAATTGACACCTCATATGGTAGGAATAAAGCAAGTGGGTAAACCCTCATTTTGATAGTGAGGCACTTGAATGTTTATGAGGTCTTGGAAAAATGGTGTATTATCTGCAATATTGTCCAATGTGTTTGACATAATCCTGGTTTCATCTGCTGTGCTTGCATCATTTTCAACCATATTGATCATCCCTTGTTCCTTTTCAAGCATTTGTTGTGCCTTTTATTATTCCTTTCCTATCTTGCCATTTTCTTTTGTTTTTCCTTCTCTTCCTTGCTTTATCTCTTTCAAGCCTTTCATCTACTTGACGTTGTGCTGCAACAATCCTTGTTGCCTTCTTCTCCTTGGCTAGATCCTTGTTTTTTTGTTTTAATTCCTACATTTCAAATTTATTTTTTCATACTCAACTAATAGGTTTATATAGCCTTCTAAGGTGAGTAATTGTGAACTTTGGCCCAAAATAAGACTACCTAGTGTACCTTTCTTTTTTTTCATTGATACTCTCTATTGGTAGCTTTAGGAACCAACCAAGTATCTTCTCCACCCCTCCCACCTGCATGTCATTTGCTTGGTACTTCCTTTTCAATATCTAAGACAATTGATTGAACTATATTGTTATCTTCATTTGATGCCTCATTATGTGCTTCATCTTCTTCCATTGATCTATTGTCCACAAAAAATGAACAATTTCATTGTTCGGTTTTGCTGGTTATGATGGCATGTTCATGCTTTGTTCATTGGTTGTTGAGACACTATGTTTGTTCAAATTAATCATGGATTCTGCTAGCAATGATGGTGGGGTTACTTGGCTTGGAAATGTCAATTGTTCATTGTCAACTACATGTTCAACAACATCAATAACAATATCAACAACGTAAGTTTCATGTTCTTGAGTTGGTAGAACAACCTCTATGTTACTGTGAATTTGTTCATGATTATACTATGTTTCACATATAGTTTCATCATCTTCACCATATAAGTGTCCTTGAGAGAGGGAAATCATATTACCAGTTGCAACCACATCATCTTGTTCATCTACTTCTTGCACTTCAACACCTATTTGGACATGCCCTTCTTCCTGACCATCCACATGAAACACTTGGCTACAACCAGTATCATGCATAAGAGCATCATAATTCAGTGGCCAAATTCCTGTCCTCCTAAAGAAAGACTTGATATTTGATGGTGTAAGATCCCTTTTAAACGCTTTACTTGCAAGCTCTACTAGCTAGAACCTTTTCACCTCAACCCCTGGATTCTTTTCCATCTATGTAGCATGCTCTAACTTGAAGTAGTTCTTGAAAGGGCCAAACACACTAACATAAAGGGGTTGCAATCTATGAGTGGTATGAGTGGGAAATGTCAATAGGTCGATGCCCAAATTGTTTTCTTCCTCAATTGTTTATACAACCATGTGGCTTCCATGACCATCTAATATCAATAGGTGTATGTTATTAGGTGAGACCCCACCTGGTACAGATGTAGCAAAGTGACAAAGCCAATTTAAAAAAAGTTCTTTAGTCATCCATGCATGGGGATGTGAAACCATGCATACACCTAGTTCACAGTTTTGTATATAGTTTTTTAGATGATTTTTACCTTTGACTAGATAAAATCCTGGGATTGAAGTACCAATTGCATTAACACAACATAAAATAGTTATCCACTCCTTGCTCTTAGGAAAAATATTTGGCACATTTCAGCTCCCTCTCTTGGCAATTACCTGCATGCCACAATTCCTACCTTCTTGCAAACTGGTTTAATCACATTTTCATATATGTTCTGCACCATAAGAATGTTTATTGTAAGCACTAGAAAGAGTGTCATAGAACCTACATACAACTGCAAGTCGCAAATTTAATGCTACGTCTTTGTCAAAGCCCTCAGTGGTATGCAATACAAGGTCTGGATGCCTTTTTTTAAACCCAAACCACCATGATTTACCAGGAAACCCATCTTTGAATGGGTTTGGCCTCCCTTGACATATTTGAGCAACTATAGTTTTGAGTTGTATCAACTCTAACCCATGTCCTAATTGGGCCATCTCTTTACACCACTCAACTAGCTCGGCCTCCTCCTCTTCAATCATAACTATAAGAGGCCCTCTAAGTTTTGTATGAGTCAGTCCATTTATCCAATAATGTATTGATGAGCAAGGAATTCCATTTTTTTTGCATATGCCTGAACTGAATATCCAGTAAACTCTATGTCATCAATTGCAACTAACATTTCTTTTTTTTTTCCAACCTCTTATAGCGCTGATATTTTTAGTTGAAATTTCCCCTTGGACTGTTGTTGATGGTGGCTCTGTGGGTGATGGTGTGATAACATCAGCTTCAGTCGCATGGTCATCCTCAACACCGTTGCTTGGGGCATTGTTGACATTCACATCATCTTTCCTGTCCTCATCTGACGAAGGGCATCGGAGCTGAGCACCCCTTGTCACTCTCCTGGCACTTCTCCTTGTATGAGAAACATAAATAACTTTTGCAATAAATGCAACAACCTGCAAAATTATTGCATGCATTTAGTTAAGAATATTTGAAAATTATGCTTTCATACAAGCCAAAATACTTTTGCGTTATTACAGGCAATTATCAACATGTATGTTAGTATCCTTGAAAAATCAAATCTATAGAATGAAGTTGTTGTATGTCTTCAAAATTATCAGCTATTGTTTTTTTGATAACTTGTTTTTACACTTAAAATACCATGATTGTATTTGTTTGGAAAACTATTGTCGGTTTCCACCTTCTTTTGGTACTATGAGAATACCCCTCTACTTATTTTTCATTGTAATGCTTCATAAACTTCTGTATTGCTTGTTTTCTTTGGTGCTATCATGGTTCCTTTTATGGTTAAGATGTTGATCTGGTAGTTACCATTGTTTGAATTAATTTTTTTAACCTCATGTTTGTCATTATTGTTATTCATAGTGACCACATACATCCTAGGTTTGGATTCGAAAGACATGGGAATTTTACAAGTTGTTTGGTTGTTGAGGGTAGCCTTAGTTGTGTTCTTAGGCCTAGTTATAAAGTGCATTGGCTTATTGTTGTTTCAATTAAATTTAATCCTTAAATGTTGAAAAATGTAAAGTATAACACTTTTGGAGACACTCATAGACATCCTAGAAATTTCAAATAAACAAAGTGATCTTTCTGGTTAAGATGTTGATCTGGTTTAGTTGTTTTTTATAAATTGTTTTTCTTTTTCCTTGCATATTTGTAAAGGTAAACCACATAAACATTTGTTTCTTTGAAATGAAGTAGCATTGAAAGTGTCAAACTGTGTTCCTAGTGGGATTCTTCCATAGAGTTCATTAGATGAAACATCCAAATATGCAAGCATGGCTAGAATAGAGTGCTCTTGAGGAATCTCTCCACTCAAATTATTTTTGCCCAAGTCGAGTTGTTCCAATGTAGATATCTCACCAAGGGATGCAGGTATTTTCCCTTCTAAATGGTTTTTTAATAAACTCAACAACCTCAATCTACTCAAATTTCCTATGCCTAGAGGTATTTCTCCCATAATATTATTACTAGACAAATCCAGTATTTGTTTGTAGCCAACAATGATGTTATGGTATACTCAAATCCCTTGATGAAAATTTCAAGATCCTCATACAATGTATTACTCCTGAGTTCGGAAGACCCACGGGTTTTGAATCTCTGGAGTCTCTCTAGATTGGATGGGATGCTTCCACTAATTTTATTGTTGGACAAATCCAACACTTGTAATTTTACAAGATTTGTGACATTGGAAGGAATACTACCATGAAACTTATTATAACCAACACTTAAAAATCTTAATTCATACAAATTTACAAGGTAGCTACGTAGTTGACTAGTTAATCTAATTTTTCTTAAATCTAGCAGTTGAAGTTAGGTACAATGGGCCATTGAAATATGCACTGTCCCAAAGAAGTTATTAGAATAAGTAAAGAGAACTTCCATATAAATTTGAAATCTTATTTCTAGATTTCTACTCAGTATTTTTTCTAATACCTTTAACCTTTGTAAAAGAGTACATTTACTTAAAGTTGGTGGTAATATCCTAGACAAGTTGTTTTGGTGCAGTAATAAATGCCTCATATATTTACAATTTCCTAAACATGAATGAATATTTCCATTCAACTTGTTTTTGGACAAATCTAAAATTTCTAATCCCACACATTGGCCAATACAATCTGAGATTGGTCCCTCTAGATTGTTTTCAGATATACTTAATTGTTGAAGTGAAACCAAATCACCAATACTTTCAGGAATGCTCCCAAAAGTATTGTTTGAATTCAAAAATAATTTTGTAAGAGAATGAAGTTTTCCTATGCCTTTTGGAATTTTAGATGTAAAATGATTGTTGCTTAGAAAAAGTTGTTGAAGATGGTTCAAAGTGGCAATGCCCTTTAGTATTTTTCTAGTTATATTGTTTGCCCCTAAATTTAAGGTGGTCATCTGTCTCAATTTTGTTATGGCTTTAGGTATGTTATCAGTGAAGTTATTTTGAGCAAGATTTCAGTAGATGAGCCTAATCAAATTGCCAATAGCTTCAGGTTTGCTAGCCATCATGCTATTTTCAACCATATTTAGGGTAGAGAGGGGAAGCCCAAATAAACTCGTAACTAGAGAGCCTTAAATTCCATTTTCCCCTAAATCCAATCATACAAGATTAATGCAGTTTCCTATTTCAGAAGGGATAGGACCTGTAATATTGCATGGGCCATAAATAGATAATTGAGCAAGATTTTTCAAATGACCAAATTGAGGTGGGATATTACCTGATAATTCTTGATTATCCCCCAAAAATAAAATTTCAAGGTAAGAGTAGTTCCCTAGAGATGGAGGAATGGTGCTCTCCAACTTGTTTGAATTAAATTGTTTAGCCTCATGTTTGTTAATATTGTTTAGTTTCATTAGGTCTCTAAGTACCAACATCTGAACAATATTTATATTTTTTCTTCGAGACAAGTTAGTTTGTTGTTAGGTTGCATGACAGATGATTCAATGTTGCACCATTTTCATTCCTTTTGATAACATTATCATGTTTTTTAGGTTGTGTTATATTCTTTCCATGACTAGCCCACGTAGTTAACCGGGGGGTTAGATGGGGAGCAGAGCCCCCCTTCGTTGCGGCGATTGTGTAGCTGGGGGGGGGTCACAGGGGGTTTTAGGTGCACTCGTAACCCCACTTTATGGGGCCCGGGGCAGCGCCCCAGAAAATTTTGGTTTTGGACCCTATGTTAGGTTGGGCAGACCCACCTATGGTTTTGTGAATGATTTTCGCACATGTTTTTTGGACTTGATGGTTTTCTTTCCATGGTATTGGATGCCTCGGCATGTATAAATATGTATCATAACATTGAAAGGAACATAATGAAAAAAATCAAGCTGGTAGTCCCGGTTTTGGGATCCAGGGGAAATCTCTGTGTATATGTGTTTTATGTGTTATGCTCTCACATTGTTTATTTTCTGTGTTTTAGAATTCGTATGTAGGTAATTTCTATATGTGGTTAAAACCTACATTTGGTATCAGAGTTGTTTTTGGCTTCAAGGGGACGCCTTTGTTGCTGAGGGGTTTCGCTCGGGCCTGTGGTAGACCCTGTTCAGTGAGAGATCTGCGAGATCGATTCTAATGGTGAAAGAAGATGGCGAGCAGTGGAAAGATAGAGATCGAGAAATTTAATGGTTAGAGTTTTGAGTTGTGTAAACTCAAGATGGAGGATCTGTTGGTGGATAAAGATCAGTGGATCGCGGTAGATTTGGGTACTAAACCAACGGGAGTGTCCGATGAAGAATGGAAGAATTTGGATTTTAAGGCAAAGAGCACAATACGATTGTGTGTCTCAGATTTAGTATTGTTGAATGTATAAAGGGAAGCTAGGGTGAAGGCCTTGTGGGACAAGTTAGGGACTTTGTACCAATCTAAGTCTCTGGTGAATAAACTGTTCTTACGTAAAAAGTTGTATAACCTGAGGATGAAAGATGGAGACTCGGTGACAGAGCATCTGAATGCATTTAATACTGTGGTAAGTTAGTTAGCATCTGTTGATATTAAAATTTTAGATGAAGATAAGTGCATCAGTTTGTTGTGTTCTCTACCAGATTCATGGGATAGTCTGGTTATTGCAATAGGTAGCAATGCAACTGC
This sequence comes from Pinus taeda, assembly GCA_000404065.3. NCBI lineage: Eukaryota > Viridiplantae > Streptophyta > Pinopsida > Pinales > Pinaceae > Pinus > Pinus taeda. The sequence goes on from APFE031385966.1 coordinate 58,243, forward strand.
CTTGCAATTTCATGAAATAGTCTTAGCCTTGCTGACAGAGGAGATGAGACGGAAAAATATAGAGAGCTAGAATGGTGATGCCTTGTCTGTACGAGGACGGTCCCAGAACAAAAACAAAAATAAGTCATCAAGTGGGAGATCTAAATCTCTAGGAAAGCCTGTAAAGGTGGTGTGATGGAAATGCGAAAAGGGAGGCCACTTTAAAAGGGACTGTAAATCTAAAGCTCATGATAAAGGAAAGGGATTTGAGGATGCTCCTTCTGCAAAGGCAAAAACCACCTCAGATGAAGGTGGGGATGTGTACTTGGCTTCTTCAAGTACACATGTAGATCATGAGGCATGGTTGATTGACTTAGGTGCATCCTTTCACTTCACTCCCCATAGAGAGTGGTTCTGTGAGTATAAGAAATATGATGGTGGTGATGTCTTCTTAGGGGATGATAGGAAGGCTAGAATCATTGGTCGTGGAAAAGTAAAGTTGAAGCTACAAGGTGGAAGGGTTAGAACACTTCTAGGTGTTCTGCATATTCCTACATTAGCCATAAATCTGATTTCTGTTAGCAAGCTGGATGATGCAGGTGTAAAAATAGTGTTCGAGAAGGATACCTGCAAGATGGTTCGGGGAGAACTGGTATTGATGTGGGGAGTTCATATTGGAACTCTGTACAAGTTGCAAGGTAGCGCTGTTATTGATGGGTGCAACAGTTCTGTGGTTCCTGAAAGTGGAGTAGAAAATCTATTGGTCTCTGGAGAGAAGACCATGTTGTGGCATCAAAGGCTTGGAAATATTGGAGAGAAGGGCCTTCGAATACTTCATGGTAAAGGTATCGTAGAAGGTATGAGTAATAGCTCTCTGGATTTTGATTTCTGTGAAAATTGTGTATAATGGGAAGTAGAATCGGGTGAGTTTCCCCTCTGGTGGTAAGAGGGCGAAACAAATATTAGAGCTTGTGCACAGTGATGTGTTTGGACCTGTGAAGGCTCCATCACTAGGTAAGTATGTGTACTATGTATCATTTATAGATGACTTCTCAAGGAATACATGGATGTATTTCCTTAAGAAGAAATCTGAAGTCTTTGACAAGTTTAAAGAATTTAAGGCTCTCATGGAAAATTAGACAAAGAAGAAGATAATGGTGTTAAGGACAAATAACGGTGGAGAGTTTTGCAGCAAGGAATTTGAAGAATTCTATAAGAAGTGTGATATAGCATAGCAGAAGACTACTCCATATACACCTCAGCAAAAAGGAGTTGCAGAAAGAATGAACAAGACGTTGATGGAAAGGGAAAGAAGCATGGTTAGTGGTGTTGGGTTAGGACAAGAATTCTGGGCAGAGATAGTGGATACTACATGTTACCTAGTCAACATGTCACCTTCATCAATGTTGGAGGATAAGACTCCACAAGAGGTATGGACTAGTAAGAAATCCTCTCTTTCACACCTAAGGGTATTTGGATGTGATGCATATGTACATGTTCCAAAGGAGAAACGAACCAAGTTAGATAGTAAATCTGAAAAGTGCATCTTTATTGGGTATAAGGATGGTTTAAAGGGTTATAGGCTTTGGAACCTAGTAACAAGGAAGGTTGTGTACAGCCTGTTAGCACTCAAATCTACCTTAGGCTGAAATAAGGTAAAACTCAAGGCTACATCAAACCATGCTCAGCCTCGTAGCTAGCCCTATGAGGATAGGAGAGGGCTCTCTCCAGGTCTATCTCGAAAAAGGTAATCAAAGAGGCTCAAGATGACTAAATTTGCAACTGATCTTAGGCTAGTAAAGAGATTGGAAAGTTTGATTTAAAATTTTTAGGTTTTTGTTTTTTTTGTTGGAGAAATGGAAAAATAATTTTGGTTTCGGGGATAAGGCCAGATCTTTGCAGAATTTCGAGTTGGGGCGAGGTAGGAAGTAGTCTTGATGCCTTTGATCAAAGGTATGGATGGATCAGAACAACAAGGAGCTGAAGAGGGCAAGGGAGAATATGGATCCTCTCCAAACTGGCAAAAACATGTAAAACTAAACAAATTTAAAGGAACAGCACTGTGAACAATGAATTCAACCTTATTTACTCATTCATTTAGTTTCAGAAGCATAAGAAGGGAATGGCATACATTAAAAATGAATGAAATTACAATAAAATGAGAGATAACATCATCAAGAACTAAAATCCACAAGAATCCCAACAGGTGTTGCAAAACCTCTGTTCTTTCCTTAGCCAAAATATGAAAAATATGTACAATAGTGTGCCAAAATCTTCCCAAGAGTCCAACCCTTGCTACTGACTGAAAATTTACATATATAGATCAAGCTAACCTCATTCCCTAACCTCTAGGGGTTGAGCTCCTCCTTCTAGGAGCAGTTTGAACAAATTCTAAACATGGAGCAAGAATCTAGGTGACCAAAACAACCTACCTCTAAAAAGAAGGAAACTGATTCATTACATTAATTTTTTGCTAATTTGTGAATGAATCATCTAGAACAAGGTAAAAAGGTGCCAAGTTACCTCATACACATCAAATTACATCAAGATGGGTCAAAAATCACATCAAGAAGTGAAACTGGTGAAAACTGGCCAAATTCCTGAGCTGGAGGAGGAAAACCTGATCAAAAACCTCTATGCGCAGCGCCCTGGTCTCTATGCGTAGTGCACCGAATGCACCTTTCAGACTAATTTTGAGGCACTTCCTAGCATCCAAATTGAGCTCACGATAGCTCTTTGGAAATCCCTAGATGTCTACTTTCCAACCCAAGTGGAATTTCCCAATTTGGAGCTCATTTGCTCCCTCAAAATTGCATTCTCCAGAGGTACTTCCTGTTGTTGCAAAAGGTGGCAGTAAGGTGGTTTTCATGGTGTTTTTGGGCCTTTTGACCATCTAGAACTTGATGGAATGCTTTGGAAATAACTGAGAATGTGTAAATTACCATGAAAAACCCAAAAATACCAAGTTTTCTTCCAGCGAGTGTCCCAATCAAAAGCGAGTGCGCAAGCGCGCTGCGCATTTAGCCGAAAAACCTTTTTTTGGGGACCAAAATTTTCAAAATGACAAAAATTTCTCCGAATTTGCTCAAATTCGGAGTGAAGACCCTCCATCATGTGTTATGCTTAGACAAAGAAGCTTTGGCCAAAAATCGAAGTGGATCCGACCTCTTTCGCCGTTTTAGTGCTTAGCTCAACCTCCTTTTCAAAATCTTCATTTTTGCTTTGTTGACATGCATGCGAGCCCAATAATGATGTTTCATGTGATGGAGCATGTCTTTATCTCTATTAGCCTTTGCCAACAACTTCTCTAAGTGGATGTTGACCCTCTCGAGCCAAGTCTCCCGGTTAGCTTCTATCTCTTGCTCAATAGGTGTCATCTCATGTATATGTCTTCGGGCAGCCTGTCGGTCTTCACGGATTTGTCGCAGCTCTATAAGTGTGTGTTGATCCTCTAACTGTTTATTGCACTGCTCCAAATAATTGATCACCCATTTTGCTTTCAGCAATTTTTCATTCAAGTTATTAATCTCAGCATTCTGCTCTTGGATGATCTCTTTCAGTTTCGAGCTAGGAGAGCTCCTATCCACATCAATAAATGTAGCATCAATATCATGGCCTCCTGAAGGGCCCTTCTTATGCCTTGACCTCTTGCCCCTGTCCTGAACCTGTACCTGTACCTGTGCTGAAGAAGGCGGCGAGACCCCTTCCACACCATGTGGAGATAGTACTCGTTGTGTAGCTGCAAATAAGGCCCTGTGGCCTCGCTGATATGTCACATACACCGGAGCATTGATGTGCTCGGTCTCAGGAATGTCAAACTGCTATGAAGGCTCTCCCTCATCATGAACTATCTTTGGAGGTGGCTGAGGTGCTGTGAAGAAGTCACGAGAAATAAAATCCTCCCAAGTAATGCCCTGTTGTGCCAACTGATGAACCACTACGATCTTGATCAACGCGTAATGATAAATACTGCTATGCTGGGGTCTTCCTTTGTACAAGAGGCACCATCCTCTCTATGTTGTTAAACATGAAGTATGGAATGTTCATCATACGTACCCTTGTAAAATGCATCAACAAGCGGACATGGTATGCATAAAGACGAGAGAATCTGCCGTCACAACTGAAATACCGAATGATAAGTTTCATCAAAGGTGCAAATTGATCATTCAGGTATTGGAAAGGAAAAACTCTGCTCAAGTGCCTCATATACCCAGGTTTGATGTATGGCTCATAGTAGGATTTCTCTAACTGCTGACGTTTATTCCATTGCTCTCCAATATTTGGTATCCCAGTGGCCTCTGCGATAGTCTCTGGTGACAAAATGAAATCAACTCCGGCGAGGTTTACATGGCCATCATGTAAATGTAGAACAAACAACGAGCTAGTTCACGATGCTGGAATTGTGAAATTAATTCACAATAGCGATAGCATGACTGACGATGAAAACAATCCATTACAAGCGGGCAAGCTTGCAATTGAACCAAAGAAATAGGCTCTTCCCTGAGAGGCTTACCACCTTTGCCACCTCTGCGAGACCTCCGTGGCACATACCCTCTATTGTGGAATCATTGTCATACTGTTGCTCATGCATTGAATCTGTGTTTGACATGGCTTTGGTCTCAAGATGTCTGTGATATTTATAGTGATATAGGTGTGGTGAAGTCAAAATTTCAATGCATACTCAAAACCCAAATATGTTTATCAAAGCATCATAAAAACCGAGCCATAATGGTAATGCTCTGTTTCAATGAATTGGCATAAAACAGTCACTGTTTGACAAATAGACAAGAGTGTAATGTGTACCCTTTTTCAATGTTGACCAAAACTTTACAAATGAGTATGGGATTGTTTTTCATCAATGGAGGATGGGAAATCTTCACTAAACCACCCACATGTCCTTTAAAAAACCCTTAAGGAATGATTTTGACCTGAACATAGGGTTTCATTTTTCAAGACCCAATACATCAAATTTGCCATCTTAAAACACACTTCAAACATTGACTGAGCAGCAATGAAATACCTACTTGCAAGTTTTGGAGTGGATTTGGTATGATCTAGTTGCATGAACAAAGTTTTCTTTGTGCTGTAACCCAGTGCGCAACACACAAACCCAACGCACAACGCACCTCTATATGCACAACGCCTTTGTTAATTTACACTAGCCAGTGAGGCCTAATGCGCAGCGCACCTCTATATGTGCAGCGCACACCTTGTATGAGCAGCGCACCTCCAAAATGTTGTCCAGGGGTATGAAATGCATTTTTCGGCCTTCCAAATTACTCAAGCACGATTTTGCCTTGGGATATTTTGAATAAATGAACTCGTTTGCCCCTTTTATAGGTGAGGAAAATATCTCACTTTGATTTAAATTTGTTTAATAACCCACTTTATAATGTTTGCCACTTTGACATTTGAGCTTTAATACAATGCTTTTCTTTAGCTTTTTTTGAGTCTTGAACTCATAATGTTTTGTTTTTGCAGGGATCTGATATTTTTTCTTTGGAAAAGATCATAGGCTTGCTCTGAAACCTTTTGAGATACAATAAATACAATTATGTACAATCACAATTTTCAGTTCCAAAACAGAGTTTTGGACTAAAAATGTTTTAAATTCTTTCTGAGGAAAAATATTAAATGAAAATCTTTTGAAACCAACCTCATGGCTTGCGGGCTTTTATTATGTGTATGCAGAGACTGAAAACCCTAGACTCTAGGACTAAAGACCCTTTTTTTAACGAAACTAATCATTTATGATGATGAATGCAATGATCATGTACTTCGGTGATTTTTTGAGAAATTTTTGACTAACCCTGCAGGGACAAGCATGAGGGAACATAAGACAAATAGACCCCCTCATCAGTCAATGGCATGCCCCTAACGAAATGCAACGAAGTGGAATGAGTGAGACACCTAAAAATGATATGCAAAAGCGAAAAGATCTTTGACAGAGGGCTGTAAGGACCAACTCTAACACAGCCAAGATGTGGTGTTCAGAGAGATGAAAGATGTTATTAAACATGAAGTCCAACCAAAGTAACCTGAGAAGATAGAGTTTGAGCTAAAGGAGGAGGAATCAGACTCTACAGCAGAGGAGGAATCAGAAGATGAAGAGCCACAAACTCCGGCTGTGAGAAGATCAATTCGAGAAAGAAGGCAACTAGAAAGGTATAGTCCATTTGTTTTCTGTTCAAATTTTGCTTTGTTTGTTACTGATGATGATCCCAGAGCTGTGAAGGAAGCAGTGGATTTAGAGGATGGAAAACTCTGGAAAGAGGCCATGGTTGATGAAATGGCATCTTTGCACAAAAATGAGGCTTGGGATCTGGTGGAGTTGACGGCTGGAAGGAAACCCATTGGCAGCAAATGGGTGTTCAAGAAGAAGACAAAGGCAAAATGAAAGGTGGAGAAAGTCAAAGCTCGGTTGGTAGCAAAAGGTTATTCCCAGGTGTTGGGAATTGATTTTGGTGATATTTTTTCTCCTGTCGCCAAGGTAACTTCTATTAGATTACTTCTATCTGTTGCTGCTGCTTTTGATTTTGAGGTAGAACAGATGGATGTGAAGACAACATTTCTTCACAGGGATCTAGAAGAGGAAATATACATGAAGTAACCTAAAGGCTTTGTGGTGAAGGGTAAGAAAGAATTGGTATGCAAGTTAAAGAAGTCTCTGTATGGGTTAAAACAGTCACCAAGGATGTGGTATCA
>APFE031385967.1:20891-42218 GCA_000404065.3 Pinus taeda
CCTGCAATCCATAGACATGATCCATATGTCTAAAAATAGACATAGTCTAAAAATAGACTTGTGCCAAAAATAGCCTGCGGGCCCACTTAGTGAAGGCGACTCTTTTCACTAAGCTCCATCATCTTGTTGCAATCTCAACAATCTGCTATCAATGTACCATTGATTTTCTTATCCTTCTACAAATAATGATATGCCACGGCTTTCAAACTATAACTCCTTCCTTTTCCATACCTTAGAATTTGTTGATATTTGCTCCTTTCGAGATGTTGGATGTAATTTGCTCCTTCATTTACAAAGTTATTGCAAAATGAGCATTCAATTTCATCTATAAGAGGGGAGAAGATAATATAAGTGTTCTTCTTGACTCCTATCTCATTCCATTGTTTTCTTGCTTCTCTAGTCATGATTGCTTTGTATGCAACATATTGAGCAGTCTTATGACCAAAATTATGACATGAGAAACATTGTCCATTAAAGAACAAATTTTTGTGATCATAGAATCTTTTGGTGTTGTTTACCTTTTGGCTAGTGCTTTTATTGTTGTTCATCCTTGGATTGGAGTGAACATGATTTACCTGTGGAATGCCTTTATTCTTTTGTTGAGGGCTGAAGCTTTGCTGACTTGTTTTTGTTGCATTACTGTTGAGATTGCAACAAGATGATGGAGCTTAGTGGAAAGGAGTCGCCTTCACTAAGTGGGCCCGCTGGGCTATTTTTGGCGCAAAGTCTATTTTTAGACATATGGATCATGGTCTATGAGTTACAGGATGTTGTTTATGGATGATTGGTCATGTTGGTAAAAATAGATGGACTTCTATTTTTAAACAACATCGGAGGTACTGTCAGTGTAAATATAGAACAGTCGAATATTATTAGCCCTTAATAATATTTGGACTCTAAACATTATCTTATTCTCTTGGAGAACTTCAATTCGAGCTACAGATGTGTCACATGCAACTGCCAGAAGGAAATACGTGTTTCTTATGGGTTACTTGAGCTATTGCATGGAGGACTTCAGTGATTGAGTTCTGTGGAGTTGAATGAGCAGTTAACGGAGTTGTGTTCAGTTTGACTTAGTTGAACTAGTTGTATTTAGTCTAACTGATCAATAGACTAAGTGTTGAGTGGTGTGAATTAATTATTAATTAATTCACTAATTATTAACTCATAAAGCAACTGAAGAATACATCAGTTAACTCAGTGCATGGACAGTTCAGTGGAGACAAGTGTTAGAGCTGAGTGAAAGGGCAAGACAGCTGTCAGTTGTGACTATAGTTGTGCATGTGATTTGCACAATCAGTGGGATTGAGTTGCCAATGAGTATTGCATAGTGTTACACAAGGGAAACATGTGAATGGATCAGCCATTCTCATCCATTCACTATGCAGGATTGTGCAGTGGAGGCAGGCAAGCAGTGGAGGTGATTTGAGCCAGCGATTGTTTCAGATCTATGATGTATTGTGTGTAGCAGTGGAGCTAGTATTGTACTGTGTACTGTTACATGATCTCAATCAATATAATACAAAGATAGTTTGGGGTTTTCAGCGAGATGCTTTCCCCGTGAAAAATATTGTGTTATGTGCGATTGATGCTATCTTCGCATGCAATTGTTTTTGCTTTTGCAATATTGATGATCAACGTAGATGAGATTATGTATTATGCATGTATTCCGCAATAGTGTATAATTAGGATAATCTCGGTTGAATAAGTGTCATATTATTCACGAATTTTCTACAATTACTGAAGCTTTGCTCACTGATTTTTGTTGCATTATTGAAGCTTTGTTGACTGGTTTTTGTTGCATTTAGATAGATTCTGGTGGTGGCTGAAGACTTTTCTGTTTGAGATGTTTCTCCAGTGTATCTAAGACCTGTCTTCATAAGAGGAGAGCGTTGCACTTTGATAATTTCATCTAAGTTTTCAAATATTTTAGCAAATCTAAGATTCAAAGTTTTTATTTTCTCAAGATCCTTTCTTAGACTTACTACTTTACATTCTAACTTCTCATTATGCTTTTCCTTTTGTATGAGTTGATGCTTCAAAGTATCTATGGCCACTTTGTTTTCTTCCAAGCAAATTTTGAGTTGAGTAATTTCTTCAAAGAAACATTTTTCCTCTAAAGCATCCACAAATTTATCATTAGACTCAATTTAGTATTTTTCTCAAAATCCATGAGTAATTTAAGATCTTGATCAGATTCAACTTCTTCACTATTTGACAAGCCATCACTATCTTCATGAGTATAATAACTTCTTCTATTTTCGAACCGTCTCCTATTACCTTTTGCAGCATCCTTCCCTTTGTGATGGTTGTCTTTATGAGGACATTTAGTAGCATAATGACCAACTCTACCACAAGAAAAACATTTGAAGAGAAGCTTACATCTGAACCTTTTGGTGCCTAGTTGAAGTTTCTTTACAAAGTTCACCTCATCTTATTCTGATATGTATCTTGATTCTGTGCATTCTTACTTTTCTTTTCCTTTTGCATATGCTTTAAATGTGGCTTCTCTGACTTATGAGGGACCTCCTTTCCTCATTTCAAAAGAAGTCAAGATCCCATGAAGTTGAACAACAGTAAGAGTCTGCAAATCTTGCTTCTCTTTAATGGCAAACACTTTTGACTCGAATTTAGGAGTTAGAGATCTTAAGATTTTCTCTACTAAAGTAGTGTCCTTTATTTCTTCACCCATTATTTTCATGTGATTTACAATCTCATCTATACGTAGAAAGAAACTAGCAATACTTTCATCATTATGCATTCTAAGAGTTTCATATTGAATTTTGAGAGTTTGGAGTTTAGCACTTTTTACCTTGGTATCGCCTTCATAGCTTTAAATGATTATGTCCCATATTTCTTTTGTTGTGATAAGTTTCATAACTTTGACAAATTCTAATTTTGTCAGACTTCCCAATAATGCATTGACAACTTTGGCATTGGTTTCATACGTCTTATTTTATGTTATATCTATGGGAACTGCAGCTAGATATTGGTAACCTCCTTCCATAATTGCCCAAACATCTACTCCAAGAGGCTGAAGATAGGATCTGGTTCTTGTCTTCCAATATATAAAATTATTTCCATTGAAGAGTGTTGGTCTGATAGATGTCATTCTGTCTTGATTTATCATCTTAGGAGATCTTCCTTCAAGCAATCAAGCTTCTTTTGAAGGACATGCTATGATACCAATTGTTGGGAAAAATACTAAGAGGGGGGGTGAATCAGTGTTTTTAAAACTCACAAATTTTCTTTTATGAAATGTATACGCGACTTGACTAAACCCAACTAGCGTATATACACGACTCTTGTAAAAGAAACTAGTGTATGCTCAATAAACTTGTAAAACAACTAATTCTTTATCTATTAAACTTGAACCAGAATGTAAGAGATTTATCATACATTTGATAAGTAGTAAACAGGTGCAGTAAGAAGAGAATAAAGTATCACACATAAGTAACACATATGAACTCCAAGATTTAAGTTAAAACCCAATGTGGGAGAAAACCATTGTTGTTGTCATCTCATTCTTCAAAACTTTTTAATATCAAAAACTTCTTACATTCTTGTATTGGTGCAGACTCATACCAATACGCAAGCACCCACCTGTTAAAGGCTACAACCTTCACTCATTCTCCAGCTCCTACTGGAAGGGAGTTCCAACCCCCTGATCTGATCACCAACTACCACTAGTAGGAAGCTTCGACTTCTTCACTGAAGGCTCCAACCCTTCACAACATCCATGGACCACGTTTCATAAATTTTCACATTGGATCCAATATCAACAATTAAGTTCAACAATCATCAATATCTGACACAACTAAATCAATCAATCACTAAAACCAAATCAACTGACACTTAATCAAAACTCAACCAATCAACTGGAATAGTCAGATCACTATAACAAGTACACAAAACTAAACTCAGGATACTGCATCAACACACAGAATCAACTGTACCCCTCACCACTCATTTGCCAAAATGTATACGCTACTCCACTTAAGGCAACCCGCGTGTTTACACGCTTTTTTGTAGAGAAACCCGTGTACAGATCTCAATACACTGAAAACTAAAAACTTGTAATTATGAATCAGAAGCAGAATTGACCAGAGATATTTTGAAATATTTTGTTAGCTTACAAAGCCCTCATACAGTCAGCAACATCAATAATCTTTTCAATCAATCAACATGTAACCAAATTCCATTTCAACATTCAGTCAGATCTACTTCATACATTATCACTCAACCTAGATCAACATGAGGACATCATTGACAGACAACGGAGAAATAGCAGCAATGATAAGGTTGATCAGTCATTTTTGAATGGAAACCCTTACTTTATATACGCAACTTTGAAGAAGCGAGCCCGCATGTATATGCACTTTTCCTGAGACCAACCAGCATATAGATCTACAATTTTGACCTAAAATTGCACAGCTCTTCAGAACTTCAGAAAGGTCTAGATCATAATATTCAGAGATAAAAACATGCGTCCGTACTTAGATCTATTCAATCCATGAGCAAATCATACAATGAAAATTCATTTCAAGTCGCATGATCTTGATCCATCATTGTATTCATCGGTGCAAAGTTATTTCATATCTATGTGACAATTATGGCCCTTACAATGAAAATATACTTCAAATTGAAGTATTCATCGAAAATCATTTCACTTGCACACTTATCACTTTGATCTTCACCTCTTTATATAGTTTAACCTTTATTCATTACCATGGGTCAAAACTACATTAGTGCCGGTGGTAAAATTTGACAGGATCAATATCCGTTGTCGTGCTCATTACTATGGACCAATACTATGGTAAGGACCCCTGGTATTTAGAATTCCAAGGTGAAAAAACCATACGCTACTTTGCTTCACCAAACTCGCGTGGATACGCGACTTGGCCTTGATAACACTGTGTATAGATTTTCAAATATTCACCTGTATCAAACTTTTGATTCTGATCTGTAAACCTTTGACCCATCATTATGACACCTCTGGATTGACTTGTGGATTCATCTAGTTACCATATACTTGTTCTGTTATAAGTGATTTTCCATCAAGGAAAACACATGCATCATAATGCCAATAAATCGATCCCAAGTTAACAATGGAGGATGATTCTAATCGATATTTTCCAGTGTTCAAATAGAAGGCTCCATGATATACCCGAAGGAGACATGTGGTCAGAAAAATCTAGTGGTTATATTTAAAGGGTCCATGATATACCCGAATGAGGCATGTGGTAAGAACAATATAGTGGTTATATTTGCATGGGGTGTAAAATAGACAATGACATGGTGTTTTGCTAAGGAAACAAATAGAAGACGTCATTCATGTTTGTTATGGTGGCTAGTTATTAGAATTTAATTTCTGCATGATAATCTGAAATTGGATATACTTATGAAGCTTGATAATAGGCATTTTAAGCATTCATCTTTAAGAAAAAAATCTAAACATATTCTTTTTTGTATTTTTTTATTTATGATAATCATAATTGGAATCAAATTATCTAATTGTTGGTTAAATTGTATTTTTTATTTAAATTACATTTTTGAATACATAAATAGGTTTAACTCAACTTTTAGATCTTGGGGTTGTGGAATGTAAAGGATTAATATTTTAATTCTAACAATTTTTTATTTGATTTTGAATAAAAAAGTTGTGAAAAAAAATACATTAAAATTTTCAAAATGTAAAATGTTTAAACTAATGCAAAAAATGATGTGTATTTCTATAAAAAAATTGATTAGATAATGATGCTAACAAGAAATATATGATGAAGAGTAAAACCAACTATAAATATATAATTAAGAGTAAAACCAACTATAAATATATTGTTGGCATTACGACTAATGTGAATATGTTGTCCTTGATGGCAACCTACTTGATGTGTTGTACTTTCATGACAACCTACTCGATGAAGATGTCAACAGGATATGTTTACATATGACAGAAAAGGATTATCAGTTCAAAGACAGAAGAGTAATAAAGATGAAATTTGAAGAAGTATACGCAGGTTTGGTGAAACAAAGTTGAGTATACACAGATTCTATGAAGCAAAGTCGTGTACACACTCAGGTTTGGTGAAGAAAAGTAGAGTAAACATGGGTTTTGTAAAGAAAATCCACGTACACAGGTGGGTATGAAGAAGAAAATACGCGTACATATTCTGCACCATGATATTCCAAATACCAAGGTTCTTTACCATGGTATTGACCTCTGGTATTGAGCCCAGCAGCGAATATTTGATCTCATCCAAGAATACCATTGGCACTAGTATGGTTTTGACCTGTGGTATTTTCTAAGGGCTATGTTATATAAGGATATGAAGATCAAAGTGTTTGTAGTGTGCAAGTGATGGATATTTCATGAATAGTTAAATCTGAAGCAAGTGTGCATGTAATGGGTTATTATTGATTTGTTTGATCTAAAACTAAGTATGCACCCAAGAACTTAATGATAGATAAAATCCAATAGATATGAGATAACAATTTTGATTATGGGTTGATTTGAACAATAATGATAGTGTCTTGATGTGTGAATTTTTTTGTGTATGCCGAGATCTAGGTATGTCTGAAGTTCTGTGATGAAGCGAATGTTTGTGCTAGTAATTGTAGATCTGTATGAGGCTTTGACAACCTAAAAGGCATGTACACATGTGAGTGCACTGGTAATTCGCATATATATTCATATCTATATGCGGGTTTGTTTCCTGAAAAACGTGTATACACATGGAAATGTTTTAAGGAAAGCACGTATATAAGCTAGGGTTTTGTTGGAAAAGATGTTTGGTCAGTTTAATCATTTTTGTATTTCTGTTGTCTATCAATGAAGTCTTATTTGATGATATGGGATTAACAGTGATATTTTGATTGAAGATTGATATGTTGAAGAATGATAATGCTACTAGTTGTTTGTGATTGAAAATCAGTGATGGTTCTATGATTATTTTAGAATGATACAGTGGATTTGTGTATGATTCAGTATTTATTTCAGAGTGACGACGGTTCAATTTTAGGGTTCAATGTCTTGAGATATGTGTGTGAGTATGCTTCAAGGAAGTCGCGTATACACGTGGGTTTGCTACAGTAAAGTAGCATATATATTTTGATAGTTTATTGATATGTGCTTTCAATTGATTTTGTAAGTTGATGCAGTGTTTGGGTTTAGTATTCTGGTTACAATGATCTAACTATTTTGGTTGTTTAAGAATAATTTGATTGATTTGTGTTTCAGTTGATTCGGAAATTGGTTGACTAAGTTGATTCATTTGGTTCAATATTTGGTATTGGGCTTAAATGATGATAGTGGGTCTAGTCTGCCATTTGATGTAAAGGTCATGTAAAGACCTATGATATAATCATTGTAAAATTCAGTCATATATGGACTATTGTGGTCAAGTCATTTTGGGTATGTGATGAAATTTGTAACCCCACTGTGATTGGGTGATTGATGTAAGTTTGATTCAATGGTGATAGGAATAGTCATATTCAGTTGAGCCACAAAGTCATGTACTTCATTGCATATCCTTTAGAAGTTTCAACATGTACTCATGGAGAACATGGTCAAGATTCAGTGTTCATACTCAGTAGTTTCGATCTACATTTATCAAGAGAGAAGCCTTCATTCAGCATTGGTCATCCATTTTCCCTTAATGTCAAAGGGGGAGAGTAACTTGGTGTTTGAAAAGCTTGGTGCTTAGCTTGATGTATATTATAGTTATCTACAGGTGGTGATGACCAAACACCAAAGTGGTTTCCATCAAGTCCAAAGGGGGGGATTGTTGGCATTATGTCTAATGTAAATGTGTTGTTCTTTATGGCAACCTACTTGATGTGTTGCCTTTTGTTGACAACCTACTTGACGAAGATGTCAACATGATATGTCTACATGTGACAGAAAATGATTATCAATTAAGAGACAGAAAAATGATAAAGGCAAAGTTTGAAGAAGTATACGCAGGTTTGGTGAAGCAAAGTCGAGTATACACAGGTTCTATGAAGCAAAGTCATGTACGCACTCGAGTTTGGTGAAGCAAAGTATAGTATACGTGGGTTCTGTAAAGAAAAGTCGCTTACACACATTGGTATGAAGAAGAAAAGACGAGTACATATTCCGCACCATGGTATTCCAAATACCAAGTGTCTTTACCATGGTATTGACCTATGGTATTGAGCCCAACAGCAGATATTTGATCCCGACCAATAATACCATTGGCACTAGTATGGTTTTGACCTGTGGTATTATCTAAGTGCTAAGGTATATAAGGAGATGAAGATCAAAGTGTTTGTAGTGTGCAAGTGATGAATATTTCATGAATAGTTAAATCTGAAGCAAAGGTGCATGCAATGGGCTATTATTGATTTGTTTGATCTAAAACTAAGTATCCACCCAAGAATTTGATGATGGATCAGATCCAATAGATCCGAGATGACAGTTTTGATTATGGGTTGATTTGATCAATGATGATAGTGTCTTGACTTGTGCTTTTTTCTGGGTATGCCAAGATCTGGGTATGTCTAAAGTTTTGTGATGCAACGAAGGTTTGTGCTAGTAATTGCAGATCTTTATGAGGGTTTGATAACCTGAAAGGCACATACACATGTGGGTTTAATATTGGTAATTCACGTATATATTCAGATCTATACATGGGTTTGTTTCCTGAGAAACATGTATACACACAGAAATGTTTTGAGGAAAGCGCATATATAAGTTAGGGTTTTGCTAGAAAAGATGTCTGATCAGTTTAATTAGCCTTGTGTTTCTGTTGTTTTTCAATGAAGTCTTACTTGATGATTTGGGCTTAACAGTGATGTCTTGATTGATGATTGATATGTTGAAGAATGATAATGTTACTAGTTGTTTGTGATTGAAGATCAGTGGTGGTTCTATGATTATTTCATAATGATGCAGTGGATATGTGTATGATTCAGTATTTATTTCAAAGTGACAGTGATTATATTTCAGGGTTCAATGTTTTGAGATCTGTATGCGAGTATGCTTCAAGGAAGTCGCATATACACGTGGGTTTTCTACATTAAAGTAGCGTATATATTTTAATAGTTTATTAATTTGTGCTTTTAGTTGATTCAGTAAATTGATGCAGTGTTTTGATTCGGTATTCTTATTACAATGATCTAACTATTATGGTTGTTTGAAAATAAGTTGATTGATTAGGGTTTCAGTTGATTAAGTTATTGGTTGATTCAGTTGGTTCAGTATTTGTTATTGGGCTTAAATGATGATAGCGGGTTGAGTTTGAAAATTTGATGAAAAGTGGCCTATGGTTGTGATATGTTGTAGCAGGTGGATCCAGTATGAAAATTTATGAAACATGGTCCACAGAGATGTTGAGGTTTGGGGCCTTCAGTGAGGGAGTTGAAGCTTTCTTCAGTGGTAGCTGGTAAATCTAATAAGGGGGTTGGAGCTTCCTTCCAATGGGTGCTAGAGAACGAGAGAAGGTTGTAACCTTCTGTAGGTGGGTGTCAGCATGCTGGTATGAGTCAGTACCAGTACAAGATTGTAAGAAATTTTCATTATAATAAATGATGAAGACAAAGACAATAGTAGTGGTGGTTTTTCCCACATTGGGTTACCACCTAAAAATCTTGGTGTTCATGTGTGTTGATGTGTTGCTTATGTGTGATAGTTTATTTTGTTCTTACTACACATGGTTATTTTTTATTTAATGTTTAATGAAGTATTGATACACTGGCTTAAGATAAACAGACGATGAATTAACTGAAAAGTAAGCTTACTAGATATACGCTAGTTGTCTGAATAACAGTCGAGGGTATGAAGAAGAAAAGACGTGCACATATTATGCACCATGGTATTCCAAATACCAAGGGTCTTTACCATGGTATTGAGCCCAACAGCGGATATTTCATCTCATCCAAGAATACCATTGGCACTAGTATAGCTTTGACCTATGGTATTGTCTAAGGGCTAATCTATATAAGGAGACAATGATCAAAGTGTTTGTAGTGTGAAAGTGATGGATATTTCATGAATATTTAGATCTGAAGCAAGTGTGCATATAATGGGATAATATTGATTTGTTTGATCCAAAACTAAGTATGCACTTGGAAACTTGATGATGGATGAGATCCAATGGATCTGAGATGACAATTTTGATTATGAGTTGATTTGATCAATGATGACAGTGTCTTGACGCATGATTTTTTTGTGTATGCTGAGATCTGGGTATATATTATGAAGCAAGTGAGTGTGTAATGGGCTATTATTGATTTTTTTAATCTAAAACTAAGTATGCACCCAGGAACTTGATGATGGATTAGATCTAATAGATCTGAGATGATAGTTTTGATTATGGGTTGATTTATCAATGATGATAGCGTCTTGACGTGTGATTTTTCTATGTACACACGCGGGTTTAATACTAGTAAGTCACATATATATTCAAATCTATACACGGGTTTGTTTCTTGAAAAGCGTGTATATATGTGGAAATGTTTTGAGGAAAGTGTGTATATAAGCTAGGGTTTTGTTGGAAAAGAAGTCTAAACAGTTTAATCAGTCTTGTTGCGTTTCTATTGTCTGTCAATGAATTCTTACTTGATGATCTAGGCTTAACAGTGATGTCTTGATTGAATATTGATATGTTGAAGACTGATAATGTTACTAGTTATTTATGATTGAAAATTAGTGATGGTTCTACCCACAAAGGTTTGGTCTCGTGGCCAGCGAACGATCTGCTAAGTTGTTTGTGTCATTGTGCAGGTCACGAGTTCAAGTCTCGTCTTAACCGAGGGTCGTTCTTGCGGGTTGGGCGATTCTTCCTAGAGGTTATAGTGGTAGTCGGTGGGATTAGACCTCGTGTAACGTGAGTACGATACCACCACCGTTGTCAACTCCGCTAGTCAACAAAAAAAAAAGAAAACTAGTGATGGTTCTGTGATTATTTCAGAATGATGAAGTGGATCAATGTATGATTCAATATTTATTTCAGAGTGATAGTGGTTCAGTTTCAAGTTTCAACGTTTTGAGATTTGTATGTGAGTATGCTTCAAGGAAGTCGCGTATACACGCAGGTTTGCTACAGTAAAGTAGCGTATATATTTTGATAGTTTATTGATATGTGCTTTCAATTGATTTAGTAAGTTGATGCAGTGTTTGGATTCAATATTCTGGTTATATTGATCTAAATGTTCTAGTTGTTTGAGAATAAGTTAATTGATTTGGGTTTCAGATGATTAAGTTATTGGTTGATTCAGTTGGTTTAGTATTTGGTATTGGGCTTAAATGATGATAGTGGGTCCATTTTGAAAATTTGATGAAAAGTGGCCTACAGTTGTGATGTGTTGTATAAGGTGGATCCAGTATCAAAATTTATGAAACGTGGTCCACAGAGGTGTTGAGGGTTGGAGCCTTCAGTGAGGGAGTTGAAACTTCCTTCCAGTGGTAGTTGGTAAATCTAATCAAGGGTTTGGAGCTTCCTTCCGGTGGGTGCCGATAAATGAGATTAGGGGGTTACAGCTCCCTTCCAGTGAGTGTTGGAGAACGAGGAAAGGTTGTAGCCTTCTGCAGGTGGATGCCTGTGTACTGGTATGAGTCTGTGCCAAGTCAAGATTGTAAGAAGTTTTCATTATAATAAAAGATGAAGACAAAGACAACAACACGATGGTTTTTTCCCACATTGGGTTTCCACCTGAAAATCTTGGTGTTGATGTGTTGCTTATGTGTGATGATTTATTTTATTCTTACTACACATGGTTAGTATTTATTTAATGTTTAATGAAGTACTGATACACTGGCTCAAGATAAACATATGATGAATTAACTGAAAAGTAAGTTCATTGGATATATGCTAGTTGTCTGAATAGTAGCCTTTAATGAAGTACTGATGCACTAGCTCAAGATAAACAGATGATGAATTAATTGAAAAGTAAGTTCATTTGATATACGCTAGTTGCCTAAATAACAGTTGCGTACATACGCGGGTTCCCTTCTGTAAAGTCGCGTATAGAGATCTGGATATGAAATTGAAATTTTAATGATTTGAAAACACTAATTCACCGCCTCTCCGCACCCCCCTCTCAGTATTTTTCCCAACATATACAATTAAGAGTAAAACCAACTATAGCAATTTTAGTAGGAGACATTTAATATAACAAGAAACACCTTTTCCATTAAAAGAATTTACCGATAAAATGAAGTGAAAACTTTGATTAAGTTAGAATTCTCATTAATTTTTCATGATATAAATAGATTTAACACTAAGTGAAAAATCCTTATAAACATCATTCCATTCTAAACAATTATTTTTTCACTCTAACTTTTATCGTGATTAAAATTGATATCAAATTTTTATTTAAAAACAATCATTTTATTATAAGATTATATCAATATTGATGTGAATTTATTATTTATATATTGAAATGTATTATCTTATTACAAAATGATATTACTATGGTTTCTGTTCTTTAAGTATTTATAATTGTTAACATGTTTTTTAAAAATAAAAATTTAAAAAGATCATGTAAAATATAATTGCATTCATAATTTAAATTTTATTTATTATATTATTGATTTTCATAATTAAAATAATAATGAAACACTATGGTGATACATCTGGAAGGGAGGGAGCTAAAGAATGTAGGAGGACGATGAGTAGCTAGGGATTTTTCTCCACGGACCTGGCCTGACAAATTTGTAAACCCTGCAAACTGAGAGACGACTGAGGCAAAACGACAAGGCGTACTGCTAACAGTAACCATGAGTGGTATGGAAGGGGGGGAGAGATCCCCTCCTACTGAAACATTGCTGCATGGAAGACGAGCCAACACGGAACAACTAGAGGTAATGAAACCCGTGGGAAAGGGATGCTGGTTTTGGGAGCCAAATGGCAAGTGAGCTTGGGAGGAAAATGTCTACCCAGGGCAACCAAGAAACCCTGATTTGTTATTCCAAACAATAAACTGGAGGAATGCAGAAGATATATGAAGGACTATGCCCTGATGTGTAAGTTTAATGGGGCCTGGCCAACGAAGAAGGAACTGATCAAATGGATTCAGCAACAGTGGCAACCAAAGGGGCACATAGACCTCAAGCTAAAGGCAAAAGGATTTTTCTCTGTAATATTTTCCAACCTCAAAGATAAGGAGAATGTTTTCGAAGATGGGTCATATTTCTTCAACAATACTGGCATGTTTATGTGACATTGGGAAGAATGTTATAACCCAGACCAAGAAAAGCTTATGGTAGCACCCATCTGAATACGACTCTGTAGTCTACCAATGGACTGTTGGGACCCTGAAATCTTGGAAGGAATAGGAAACTCGATTGGAACCTTCGTCAATGTAAAAGACTTGACAAGAAAAGGTAAATACACCTCCTATGCAAGAATCTGTGTGTACATGAATATCATTGAGCCGCTACCAGACTACATAGAGTTAGAATACCATGATTAGATATGGCAACAACCCCTCAACTATGAACATGTCCCCTTCAGATTTCGGAGGTGTCATGAATATGGCCACCTGTGTTGAGCTTGCTCATTAAATAACCTCGAAATCGAGTCGACTGAGAAGAAGGTAGGAGAATCAACGGCAAGAGAAGATGGGGACGCCCTTTAGGAGGTGCACAGGAGGAAAAGAAACCAAAATCAACAAGTAACCAAAAAGCAAATCAAAATGAGAAAGAGAAGCGAACCCACAACAAATTTGCCACCCTTCAGGTGGACAAAATGGAGGAGACATGCCCGAACAATAGCAAGGAGATAGAAATCATGCAAAAGAAGGAGCCAGAAGGAAACAAGAAAAAGAGGAAAGGGATAGTAGAAAACCTAAGAGAGGAGAGTACCATGCAAATGGTAGAGCAAAACCCAATGGAGATCGATAACTAGAAAGAAGATCTCAGTGTGGAAGATCAAGGGATGAAACGCTTACTACAGGAGTGGAGACCCCTGGACGAACGCTTCATTCCAAAATATCAAAAACAACTCTACAAGGAAATGTTCTAGCAATACAAGGCTAAACAAGGGTTTGCAATCATAGCACGACCAGAACACATAGGGTCTCAAGGCGAACAAGGGCAACAATCAAGAACCCTAGGAAAAGGGGGAAAGAAACAGGGTAGAAGAACAATGAATGAATCCATCCAGATGGTGAGGGAACTACTAGTAAACTCAGGGAGAGTAGTGCATTTATTAGAGGTCTTTCAACAACCCCCAAAATTGTTGAAATGATTATTACAACATGGAACATAAGAGGCCTCAATAGCAGAGGAAAACAAAGATACCTTAAAGAGAGACTGAAAACAGGTAGACCAAGTATAATGATAATACAGGAAACTAAAATCATTGAAAGCAAGCTAAAAGGAATTATGGAAAATTCCAAACCCCAGTACCAGGTTATAGGCCAGGACGCAAATGGAAGTGCATGAGGGTTGGCGATCATATGGAACCCGAGCGAAATATGGTTTGAAGATTGGGTTAGCCTCCCTAGAATCCTCTTAGGCAGGTTTAGAGTTATCAGATCGAAATATTGGGTGCTCCTCACAGGAGTCTATGACCTCATATCCCGGGGGAAAGAAGGGATTTCCTCCATAACTTGGCAAAAATAAGAAGCATGTACCCTAAAGACTTGTGGGTGGTGGGAGGAGACTTCAACATGATAACTTCCCTGGCAGAGAAAAAGGGAGGTACGAAAAGAATGGATACAAACATGGAAATATTTGGTGATACCATTGTAGAACAACGCTTAGTAGATATCCCAACAATCAACAGGGTGCACACCTGGAACAATAGAAGAGGAGGGAGCCATTAAATTGCTTCCAGATTGGACAGATTTCTAATATCAGAACAGGTTATAAGCAAAGATATATTCATAGAGGCCTCGCTCCTCCCAGGGATGGGATTAGACCACTGGCCAGTAATATTGGAAGTGGACTTAAAAGCGAGCCCGAAAAACCGACCTTTCCAGTTCGAATCCTTCTGGCTAAGAGACCTAAACCTCATTAAAAAAATCGAGGCATGGTGGACTCAAATTGAACAGCAAGGGAGGAACTGCATGCATAAGTTCCAACTAAAGCTTAAGGAAATCAAGAAGAAACAAAAGAAATGGAATAAAGAAGAATTTGGGCATATCATGAAGGACCAGAACCAGCTCAATCAGAGAATGACAGAGGTACAACAAAAAATCATACAGGAAGGGAGATTAAAAGAGCTAGCTACAGAAGAGGGTCTTCTTATAAGTCAGCTGGAAGAAAGGAGAAAATAGGAAGAGATCTTATGGAAACAAAAATCGAGGGTGAACTGGCTAAGGGAAGGAGAGTGCAACACCCAGTTTTTCCATAAGGCCATGGTTCAACATCATCAGCACAACAGAATCTTCTCCCTAAAAGATGAGGAGTGAAATCGTAGAGTCCAACACGGGGAAATGGAGGAGATTCTAGTAAACCACTTCAAAGATCTCTTATTAGAGCCACAAGATGATAGAACATAAGCAATCCAAAGAATATCTCAACATATCCCTCACAAGGTCACTCAGGATCAGAAACTTGTGCTGATGAGAGCAGCTACTCTTGAAGAGGTGGAAGAAATTGTCAAGGGTATGAAGAAAAACAAGGCCCTTGGTCCAGATGGATTCATGGAAAAATTCTACCAAGCCACATGGCACTTCATGGGACGTGAAATTCTTGAAGTCGTGGAGGAATCTTGGTGCAATCAAAAGGTATGCCCTAGTCTGAACTCCACTTTTATAACTCTCATTCCTAAAACATCAAAATCGGAAGATCCGCAGGGATTTCGCCCCATTGCCTTATGTATTGTCATATATAAAATCATATCCACTCTTATTGTTAAACGGCTAAAACCCCTCCTACCGAATATCATATCTCTGAAACAGACAAGATTTGTTGAGGGAAGGCAAATCCTGGACGGCTTGGTAACTTCTCAAGAGGTTGTCCACCCTCTCAAGGCAAAAAAACTCGCAAGAATGATGATTAAGCTTGACCTATGCAAGGCCTATGATCGATTAAGCTGGGAGTATTTGAAGAGCATCTTGAAAGCCTATGGATTTAACCAAAGATGGATAAATTGGATCAGTGCTATGATATCCACCCCCATCATTTCTATTTTGCTGAACGGGACCCTTACCCAAACCTTTAACCCATCTCGGGGATTGAGACAAGGAGACCCATTGTCTCCCATTCTGTTCATTATTGCTACCGAAGGACTGGGAAGATATATAAAAAATGAAGCCCAGGAGTCTAGGATTAGAGGCCCGAGGATTTGGGGGAATGATTTAGCCATCACCCACCAACAATTTGTTGACGACATCATGCTCTTTTGTCAAGTCTCGCTTAGGGAAGCCTGTAGAATCAAAGAGATTCTGAATACCTTCATGGAGGCATCGGGGACCCAAATAAAAAATGAAAAATCTTGCACCTTCTTCTTCAACACCCAAGGAAATGTTAAGCCCTACTTGGCAAGAATCATGGGGTTTAGTATTGGTAACCTCCCCACTAAATACTTGGGCATGCCTCTATCGGAAAACTCTCTAAAACTTTCATGCTTGCAACAGATCCTTCAAAAGCTGCAAGGAAGTAGGTAACTGGGCTTTTAGATTCCTCAACCTGGCAGGCAGAACGGTCCTTCTAAAAGCAGTGCTTCAATCAATTCCCATATACCAACTATCAGGCATGGCGGCCCTTAAGGGGGCGTGCACCAAAATGGTCAATATATTCAAGAAATTCCTGTGGGGAGGGGCACAACAAGTAAAGAAATGGGCTCTTATATCTTTGCAAGGACTAGTTTAAAAAAAATGGAAGGAGGGCTTGGCCTCAGAGACCCCTACACTTTAAATCAAGTAATGGGAGCAAAACTATGGTAGAGATGGCTAGGTGGAGGATGAGACCTATGGAAACAAATTTGGACAAGAAAATATAATATGCCTGAGATAACAGAGGATATACTACAGTATAGAGACTATGGAACTTGGTAACCCAAAATAGGGACCTCATAAACCAACATGTTTTTTGGGAAATTCGCAATGGCAGAATAACAAGATTTTGGCAGGACTCTTGGTAGCAAAGAGAACGACTAATAAACAGGGAAGATCTCAGAGACATATATAGATTCACCAATGATAGCAACATCCATTATGTAGATCAATTCTGGAAAGAGGAGCAGGGAACAGGAAACTGGAGGAGCTAGAAGAAGAAGGAAGATTGGAGCCAAGCTATAGAGACAGACCAATGGGCAGAGTTTGAAAAAGAAATGAGATCAAGACAAGTAACGATCAGAAATGACCTGGACATTCTACAATGCGGCCATACCACGAAAGGTACCTTCACAAGCAAAGTGTATGACTTGAAAGCGGAACAAGCTCAAGATGGGCAAGGAATTCTTTGGAAAAAAAATCTGGAAGGGAGGGTGGTGGCCAAAGGTCGCTCATTTCCTATCGTTGGTATGCAAAGGACGGATCTTAACCTTGGATCACATTCAGAAAAGGGGAATCCAGGGCCGATCCCTGTGTTGGTTATGTCAGCAAAATAGAGAGGATATGGAGCACATGCTCAACACCTGCCCGTTTGCGGAACAAAAATGGGGTTAGATGCAAGGAGTCTTTGAAAGGATGGACCTAGATCGCCATAGCATAAAGGAAACAATCCTATTATGGTGTAACAATATATTCTCAAGCCCGGTTCTAAACAAAGCACGGGGATTGGTCTTAGGATTAAACCTATGGGCCATATGGAAAGAAAGGAATCACAGAGTATTCAAAAATAAAACACTATCTCAAGAACAAGTGTGGGAAGATATAGTTTGAAACATCAGAGAAACTATATTAGCAGAACAATGGAACCCTGAATATTGGCAAGTCCTTCCCCAGGAAGCTAGAATCCTAAGAGAACTTAATCTAAAAATGGAAATGTTGGCCCCAATTGCTTGGAGAAAACGTAGCATGGGTGTAGTCTCCCCAGCACACTTCACTACCCCAAGAGAAGGTTTTATAAAACTTCACTTTGATGGGGCATCAAAAGGGAACCCAAGAGCAACAGGCCTTGGTGGCATCTTCCGAGATAACCAAGCCAACACGCTACTTATATATGCTAACTCGTGTGGGATAACAACCAACAACGAGGCAGAATTTGTTGCAGCTAGACAAGGACTTCAAATCGCTGTAAGAATTGGATACCAAAATGTAGCGGTGGAAGGAGACTCAAGTCTGGTCATAAACACTGGCGAAATTAAACAGTGGCATCACATGGGATAAATTGAGCCAAAGTTGGAGGAAAACTCGCCTTATACAAGAGATAGGAGAACGTACCCATAGGTTTGACTACATAATAGTCTGACATGTAAGATGAGAAGGGAATAAGGCCGCTGACTTTCTGGCTAACTAGGGATGCAACCAGCAAAATGGCCCATTGTAAAAATTATGGTCGATACAACCCAAGGATGAGAGGTTTGAAGCCCTAGAGGAAACACTGGACCAAGATTGCAAGAAAAGCCAGGAAAATGGGAATCCAGACAACCAAAACCCCAATCAGGGTGTGTGTCGAAGCATGGCAGGGACTACGGACAGTGATGAGGAGTAAAAGCAAGGTCCACCCCACCGCCCTCCACATGCTCAAGGCGATGGGTGTGGTGGCCCTTCGCATGAGTATATGCAAGGGTGGTGGTAAAGGTGGCAGGCATGGCAGGGACGAGGTGAGAGGTATAGCAATTAAGGAGAGACCAGTGAGGGTGATTTGTATTATGGTTTGCGGAGTTTGGAGCTGGAGCAACAGAGCGCCGATACCAGCGACACATCCTTGGAGCGAAAATGCGTATGTATCATGGCCCTGTGCCTCCCTTGCAATGCCAACATGGTTTGAAATTTTGTTGGGGGGATTGGGAAAAACCTAGGAAGGGAAATTGGGGAAACTGTTGGGGAAAGTGGCAGAGGCATCGCGCGATTGTAGTATGGCTCTGCGTTTTAGTTATGAGGCTGTCGGAAATTGATCTAGCAAGTGGCCGTGAGGCCCTTCATGTGGGTAGCATTGAGACCCCGAGCTTTACATGGTGCAGACAGGGAGCAATCAAGTACTAGGGATGGGTAGATGACATCCCGACAGTGGAAGTTAAGGGTAGCCAAGAGCAAGCAAATTGCTGGGTTGGTGGGTGGAGCAGTAGATGCAACCTCGGTATGACCTGGGGAATTGGAAATAGGAGTCGCGCAGAGAAACTTGCTAGGATCCCTTGGGGGGAGGAAGGGTATGACAAGGGCAAAGGGGCGGCGCTGCCTTACTGGGCAAAGGGGAACGGGATAGCATACCAAGGCACAGGGACACATGCATGGTTGAGGAAGGGGACCGCCAACCATACAGGGTATGTGAGGTATCAGAGAGGGAGGAGAGAGAAGGTTGAAAGGATAAGGAGACTGGCCTCATCTTATGACTGGGTGGTCACCCAACCTGGCCCTTGTTTTGAGCATAATTGGGTTAAGATAAGAAATAGTGAGAATGTCGGCAATAATAACTCAAAGCAAGACAACAAACTACATCAAAGACAAAAGTTAACACCTCTTTCGTGTGAACAGGTTTCAAACAGTGCGGAGATGACTCGGCTAGCGAGAGGAAGGGGTCGCGAAAGACGAGGGCGGAAGCCTGCAAAGGCTAAAGACCCAAGCACATCGAAACCTCGAAGAGGAAGGAAGTCAGTCGAGAATCTCATAAGTGAAGCCGATGCGACATATCGAGAGAGAACAAACGAAGGAATCCGTAATGTGTTGGAAGAATGGGAGGAATAAATCAAGTAGACGAGGAGATAAAGAGCTAGAGGACATTAGTCCCCGACCTTGGGAATACCAGAGGAAAGATAACCCAATTCAAACAGACTTTATACCTCTATTGGCTGATGAAAAGCCTGTTGGGGAAGGCCATGGAACAAATCTCGGTGGGGATGGCCCTCTCCATCCAAGACATGCCCAACTACAAATAGGATTTGTAGCGCATCCAATTCCAACTACACAAGCAAGACATCCACCTGGATAGAATTCAAAGGCACATCCCATGCATCATTGAATTGACTGAGATGCCTGGGGAAGCTATCAAGGATCCGGCACCGGTGGAGTCGGCATCGCAAGAGCAACAGGGATAGTTAGTTAATCTGGTTTCTTTTTGTTTTTATATGTGGGTAGCATTTACCTTTTATTATGCATGCATATGGATATATAGACATATAGTGTCTTGTCATGAAACAGAGACATATTTAGCTTGGTTAAAAATACTAAAACTTTACTGTTTTTGGATGGCCTATAACGAGGATAGGTGGCCAACAGGCTTGGTTTCCCAATGGGCAAGTTGAGGCCACCTAGCAAACCTATGTGGTGTAAATTTTCCGTTTATAAATAAAAAATGAAGGATCCTGGCCAAGCTTAACAAATAATAATTCTAATTCTAACCATTTTTATAGTGACCCTCTATTTCCTCCTACCCCAATAGTCCTCGAAAGATTCCTTTTATTTTATCATCAATATTTTACTCTTGAAATATCTATTATAAACATTATTGGGATTGACCTAATGGTGAAAGAACATATTAGAACCCACCATATCACATCATTCCATTGTATGTGCATTCATGTTGACCTCCATTACAAGAACTTTTATTATTCATTTCATCAAAAAGACATATCCTCCGACTATAACCACCCTTCTTAGAATTAATTGCATTGCATGATAATCTGAAATTAAATATACTTATGAAGCTTGATAATAGGTATTTTAAGCACTCATCTTTAAGAAAAAGTCTAAACATCCCTTTTTTTTAACTTGTTTTTTTATGATAATCATCATTAGAAGTAAATTATCTAATTGCTGGTGAAATTGTATGTTTTTATTATTTCAATTGCATTTTTGAATACATAAATAGATTTAACTCAACTTTTGGTAGGTTGGGCTTGTGGAATGTCAACTATTAATATTTATAATTCTAACAATTTTTATCTGATTTTGAATAAAAAATTTGTGAAAAAATATACATTAAAATTTTCAAAATGTAAAATGTTTAAACTAATGAAAAAAATGGTGTGTATTCCCTTAAAAAAAATTGATTAGATAACCATGCCAACAAGAAATATATAATGATTTAGATAATGATGCTAACAAGAAATATATAATGAAGAGTAAAACCAATTATATCAATTCTAGTAGGAGACATTTAATATAACAAGAAACGCCTTTTCCATTAAAAGAATTTACTAATAAAAAGGAGCTAAAATTTTGATTACATTAGAATTCTCATCAACTTTTCATGATAAGAATAAGTTTAAAACATAGTGCAAAATCCTTAAAAACATCATTCCATTCTAGACA
>APFE031385967.1:42374-83050 GCA_000404065.3 Pinus taeda
TCAAAATATAAAATGTTTAAACTAATAAAAAATGATGTGTTTCCCTTAAAAAAAATTATATAATTGAAAGTAAAACCAACTGTACCAAATTTAGCAGAAGACATTTATATAACCACAATCACCTTTACCATTAAAAGAATTTACCAATAAAAGGAAACGAAGAAACGGAAATTTCGATTATTTAAAATTCTCATCCACTTTTAATTATAAGAATAGATTTAAAAAATTTTGTAAAATCCTTAAAAACATCATTCCATTCTGAACAATTTTCTTCCACTGTAACTTTTATCAAGATTGAAATTAATACATTATTAAAAATTATCATTTTATTATAATATATCAATTTATATCAATTTATTATTTATTAAAAATTATTACTTATTACAGAATTATATTATTACAAGATTATATTACCATAGTATCTGTTCTGTTCTTTATTTAAGCTAAATCAGAAAAAATAAGTGACGAATCATGATATAATCTAAGGCTACATGCCCTAGATTGAAACCTACACAGATGATGGAGACCGAGCATAAATTTTGAAGGCAACACCCAGTTTTTGAAAAAGGCCGTAAAATAAATAAAGCGTGACACGTGATCGACAACGAAAAATGTAGCTTCCCTGTTCAGAGGCCGTCTGTCACAGGTTCATAGTGCATTTATTAGCGAATTAAAAGTTCACCGATTCTTTCACATCTATTCAACAAGTGGCGTCTGTCGATTGGATGCGGACAGACACAGACGAAAAAAGCTCGAAGAACCCCCCTTATAAACGCCTTCGGCGTAATTATTTATTTTGCATACTCAAAATAAGAAGAGAAAGGACGGAAGATGGAAAATCCTTGTTTTAAAGATGGGTGTTCATTTGTTAGTTAAATATTTGTGGGAAATCTAGTATGATTTATTTTATGACAATGGTTGGAATCTACCTGTGAGCTTTTTTATTATCAGTAGTTGCGAGTAAACGTCCGAAATGTTTATCAGTTAGAATTAGCACAGATTCATTAGTCTGTTACAAGCAACCCTCCTATCACCAAATGCCAATTGATCATTGATTCCAGTTACAACTATTAACAGCACAGAATTAGCACAATAGTGATATTAGTGGCAAGACAAGCGATATACCAGTACATCACATTAGGTAACTCAAAACTCATCCATATTGCTGCAAATTTTATGTTGGTGTGAAAACAGGGTTCACCGGCAAGTGTTAAACCTTTTGAATACTTGACAAAAGCAAGATGCCAACTATATACTTACTATCCGCTGCTCATCTTCAAAATAGACTGGACAACATTCCTATGTACTAATTAATACGCCAAGAAGATGCTTTACATTATCTACACAGTCAATTGTTGTCACATCAGTAACCAACTTTATTTTTCAAAATGATTAAAATGTTGCCTCATGTGCCATTTAAGATGGTTAATCGGTAACAAGATGATTTAGAAAATACACTGTTTCAGAAAATGAGCGATCTTCACAATACAAGAAAATGGCATTTCATTTGCCATAAATACATAATAGAGTTACAAATGATTTACCATACAAGAACTTATTTCAAGTAACATAACTGGTCAAAATTTAGTCAATCCAACCATGACTTTGACAGGAGCTTTTAAGCGTTGCTTGGCTGTAGGATTTGAAAATAGAATATATTCAGCACAGTGTACAGCAAGAAGCAAAATACCTAACAGCTTCAACTGTAATGATTTTTGCTTCTAAAACGAATTTATCCAAAATCCCGGGTTGAAGACAATCACAGTTTAGGGACTCTAGCTTTCCCTCCCTCTATGCTTTTAAGTGGGATGCGTATGCAGTGCATCTTTCATAATGTGGGAAATATTAGGAAATGGAATTCATTACAATGAACTGCTGATTCCAATTCGATTATATAAACTGCAGCTCAAAATTCTAGTGTGAGTGCTATTGACAGCTATTCTTCAAAAAATCATAGGAGCCGTTTTTACAGGCATGCATCAAATTCATTCAAGAGGTGACTATTCCCTTCCTAGCCACGAAGGGTTGGCACGTAAATTTGTGATAATTAATATAGAAAGGACACATGAATTGGCCCCATGAAGGATATTGAACTTTTGAAGACAAGACAACATATTCAGAATATTATGGCAATATATTATAAGATTGTAGTACTTAGTGGATTTGCATAATAGTGTTTTCTCCAAACTGGTTTTTGTTTCTCAAAATTAGCTCCAATCACACCTTTCAATATGCCTGGAGGAGAGCTACTTGACTGATACATTGTCCTCACATGAAGATGGTTGTCCAACTCCAGTAATTGTAGCAACTTTCTGGCAGTCTGAAGCAACACCAAAACAACATAAGTATTACTACACACTTATATTGTACCAGACTGGTAATAGATTCAAACAGAAGTTAAAAACAAAAGTGAAGTTTTAAACTAAACAATCACCATGGAAATTCCCATACCTGTGGGTTTAAAATATCAAGTTGCTTGATAAGGTCATCCTGCAGATGGTTGATAAAAAAATAAATAAAAGCCAAATACCTAGTTTAAGATGATAAAATCAAATCAATGTTCAACCAGAAACACAAAAACCAGGTTGGAAATATGTTAAACTTACTTCCAAAATTCCAGGTTGTTGCATGACAACTCCCACAACTCGCCGTGTTAATGCTTTCAGCATGGTTGTATTTGTTTGGCCATCTGCAGTTAGCCATGGATATATTGGTAGAAACTGGATGTCACTATCTGCAGTCAAATCATGTTCACTTTGGCCTGTCTCCTGTCCCAGAATCAAATTTTGAGAGGGAAAATTTGATATGTTTTTTAGCTGTTCACTACAGTTGTCAATATTTTGAATAGCTGCTGCTCCAGGAGGATCACATTGCCTGCAGGCTTCTAGATCTGCCTTATCTGTTTCTGTCATTTCTAATATCGTTACTCGGTGTCCATCACCCACAGTCATGCTCATGTCTTTCCGTATGTCTATGCTAATGGAAGGAATTATTGAACGTCTACAGAACCCCTGATTTTCCTGCAGATAAGAGTTTTGAATGCCCTTCCCTTTGTTCTGTTCACTGGCAATTCCATTACTATTTTCATCAACAGGCTTACTACTATCTCCATAGCCGCTAGAAGATATATGGAGAAAATATTTTGCACTCCTAGAATATGCAATGACTCGGATATGATCAAATGCATTGACCTGAAAGAAAAATGATATCCAAAGCTTAGTAATGTAAGTAAAACACTTTGAGATGAAAATTATTTGTTAAAGTAATTGCAAATAGACGTATTTCAAGTTTGATAGCATCACAAAAGGCATACTTAGAAATTGAATCATATCCAATTAAGCTACAAGAGAGAAAGCTAGGAAAAATCTGAAATAAAACACCGAGTCATCTCTGCTAGGTCTCAACCTCAATTAACATATGAGATTCATGGATTTCAATGTTCATTAAATCGGAAAGCATTTTTCCCATATCAACATCATGCATTTTTTTACCTAAATATAGAAATAGGGCTTTTATTTTCCAATTTAAAAGTCCACAACCCATGAAATTTAAAACTAAGTTATGTATTTCTCTATCCAAACTTTAAACAGAATGATGCAAGTTTGCGAGTTTCAACTCAAATCCAAACTAAGAAAATGTTCAACGCAAAGGTGGAAAAATAAAACTTCTAATAAGCCATCATTGTCTGTTTTCCATGCCGAATAAGGATTGTGTTAGTACTTCTTACATAAGTTGTGGCATCTGGCATGATCACACCATGTGTCAATCATCTGTTGAGGATAATTAACCAAAGAATGATTTTTGGGCAAGGATCCATACATTTGGTAGACATTTCTGACTGATAATTGACTAGAGACTAATCCTTCTGGGTCAGGAAAGCTTTGCATTACATGAAATGGCATGAACATATCATGGGTAACTACTAAGTAGATTATGCTGTCACACTGATATGAGTCATCTTAAAAAGAGCAATACAAGGCAATGTGGAATTATTTGCTTTATTCACATACGACTTTATATAAGGGGCATTCGAATGTCATTCCCAATAAATTTGGCACTCATTTGTATGGAGCTGATCCGGGCCAAACTCCTTAAGCATCACGTCCAGTCCCATGATTCCCATATCACTGATTTATTTAATCATGTGGTATGCACAAGCTTCCCCATATCCTGGACCAAACACATTATCGATCCAATCCACAAATCTAAAAGCAATTCTAAGACTATTATGGTGGGTCATGCATTCTCCAAGCTTTATGCCACAGTTCTACACTACTGGCTCTGTGACAAGCTGAAGAGCTGTCATCTCAAGGCCATGTTGAAGAATGTAACTAGTGTCAGTCTTCATAATTGTATTTGAGTCATGATGCAATACAAAAGAAAGAAAGAAAAAAATTATTACTAAAGAAATTGACTTATTAAAGCATGGAATTCATGCTTGGGTCATTTGCTTATAGGTCAAACCCTCCATTGCAGGCTTATAGGCTTTATGTCAAGTATCCTTGTTCATGTCATAATGTAAAGAACCCTTCTTGGGGTTTAATTGTCAAGAAAGAAAATTATCTTATTATAAAATAGGTCGATTATGCCTCCTCCACCAAGTTGGCCTCAAACTGGATAAGTCAGCCTAATAGAGGGGCAGAAACTCCTATATAAAGGCAGCAACTCGGCCTCATTTGAAGCACTCATCAATTTCGATCTGCAGCTTCTGGGGCCATAAAAAGTGTGAATTTCAAGGGAAGATGTGGAAAGGGCTAGCGAAGTAGGACATTATCTACCTGAGGGAGTCGAAATTTTCTCTCTTATCTCACATGTGAGAAGGAACTAACACTGCAGGAGGGCCAAAACTGCAGTTTTATTGCTGGGCTGAAATTTTGTAGCTGGGGTCGAAGTTTTGTAGCTAGGAAATCAAATTTTTGGATTGTTGTTGGGCTGAAGCTGCTGGAAAAGGAAGAAACTACTGAAAGCTGATTTGGTGGAGGAGGTAGGTCTTTGAGTCTAGGATCTTGGTCTGTCTCAATTTGAATTTACTGAAGGAAGAGTTCAGACTGGGTTTTCCCCTATAAAGGGGTTTTAGCCCTCGCTGACTGCCTACTTCTGGTATGCCTGATCTTCATGTTTTTGCTTTGATAATTGCTTGATGAGAAGAAGATAAAGAAAGAACATAAAGAAATTAATAAGAACATAATAATATCACAAGTAATTATCAACATAAAAAAGTATTTCTGCCTTTCTGATTTTTTAACAAGCCAGAGGACAGGTAGATTCCTGCCTAAATTATCAGACGATTGGTCACATCTTCACACTACGAGGCATTATTGAGGAGGCCCCTCATTGTCTTCGAAGATTTACAATTGCTTTCTTGAATTGCGAAAAGTGTTTGACACATTATCGAGGGAGGGATTATTTCAGAGACTTTGTGACATCGGCGTATTTGAGACCCTACAAGCAATTGTCATGAGACTATGAGCTAGTCTTAAGACACATCAAGATGGTACATGGCCTTTCCAATTTCATCCAAAGTAACCTCAGAGAAAATCACTGGTCCCCTATCTCACAAGCCCTCTTTGGGATCAATGTTGCATGACTCGTACTCGTATAAGACTCGGTGATGCATCGACTCGTCTACTCATATAAGACTCGTGAATGACCCTTATAAGACTCGCCAAAATACAAAAAAAAAAACTTAAAATGTGGTAAATTTTAAGCAAAAAAAGAAACTAATGATAATTCCAATCCTTATAAGTTATAAAAACCACAATATATGCAATAATTCATAACATCATCTCATATCTATAATGAGGATTCAAATTCATGGACAAGGAAGATGGACTTGAGCAAGATCAAATGCATCATTTATCATAAGCATGGGCATTGTGCATCATAGTGTCCAAATGAGAACAAGAGTAAAGGGCAGTAGTAGCAAAAGCAAATGGCAACCTTTGGAGAAACTCAAAGGAATGAGTTTTCTACCAAATTCAAGAAGGATTTCTCAATGGCATCTTGCCTTTCTACCAACACATTTCCAAGGGATACTTGGTATGTGGACAATGGGGTATATCGGCATATGACATGAGCTCAATAGATTTTTCCAATCTGAAAGGGAACAACTCAAGGCTTCAAGTAGAACTTGGTGATGATGTCAAGTACTCAGTAGCAAGAGTCGGTACCATTCCCTTCTAGTTCCAATCAAGTAACCTTTTAGACTTTAACAATCCTCTGTTTGTTCTAGCTCTCATGAACAACTTGCTTTCAATTTAAGTTATGGGGAATAGGAGCCATGCAGTAGAGTTCAAGACCTAGTAGGTCCTCATCAGGCTAAAGGAATCTAACCTAGAAGCAGCACAAGTGATAGGTGGTTAGTGAAGGCAATTAATACAAGTCATAGGATGAACCTATTCGAGCCCTAGTACAAAACAAAGATGGCTTGTATGAGTTGTGTCTGTGGCACAAGACGATGAGGTACTTGCATCATAAAGCACTCCTTATCTAAGGAAGATAGTCATAGGTATTCCAGAGTTCAACATTCAGCAACAAGGAGTATGGAAAGGGTGCACACTCGGCAAGCATGCCAAGGCTATTTTCCCATGCAATGAGCATAGGTCTAAGGAGATTTTAGACTTGGTGCATTTGGATGTCTATAGACTAATTTTATTAGCATGAATATTAGGAAGCATGTAACAAGTTTCATTTATTGATGAATTCTCTCAAAAGATTTGGATCTACTTCTCAAAGACCTATTAGAATAATGTTATTTAGTGATTAATGCTCATTCTAATTAGTTGTTTCTATTTTTATCTTTTTAGCAGTTTCTTAGAAGAAACTAGTTGTTTCTATTTCCTGATAGAAACTTGATGTTTCTATTTCTGTAAATATCTTTGTATTACTTATTGAGCTTCATTTGCTCATGTAATTTAATTCATTCATTGATTATGGTATTAGAGCCTGGACCCAAGTTCCATTCCCCCGAGTTGCATTTGACAGGGGCGTTGGAAGAATCACCGCACCTCTATGGAATCAGTAATTTACTTGTGTTGGAAGAATCACCGCACCTCTATGGAACAAACGTTTACCAATATCTGCGGGTTTTGGTGTAACGGAAAACTTCTATCTGGTATCAGAGCACGGGTGTTTTTTTTTCGAAATAATTTTTCATAGTTTGAAAAATTTAGTGCTTCATTTCGAAATTGCTCTTCTATGAAGAATTTTTTTTTTCCTTTTCTTCAGTTTCCATTTAGGATCATTGTGCATTTAGGGTCATTGTGAGTAAATCGAAAGGTTCTTTTTGTGTTTGTGGGATTCTTCAATCTCTTGCAGCTACATATCAAGGGTTCTAAAACTTGCCGGTTTTTGTGCCTTCAATCGATCGATCATGTGGACACAGCAAAGAGCACCATCATTTTGGCATTTGATCTGGGAGCAGGCAGTTGATCTGGGCGCACGGCGGTGCTATAGCATGACAACGGTCGTGAGGAATTACAGAAGTTGTTCGTTGTGTTGCAGCAGCATCATCATTAAATGCCTCCGCAACATTTACAGTGATCAATAAAATAACAAGAGTGACCAGAATCGAAACTGCGAGCATTCTTTCCATCGCTCTGTCTTACAGCCATTTTTTTTTAACTGTGTAACTAGGTGGTTGAAGACTATGAATCCATTTGTTGCATGCCGGAACAACGCGTGTTTGACGCGTGTTTTATAGCCCCGAGACCTCGGCTCCTGCTCGCTGGAACAACGCATGTTTGACGCGTGTTTTACAACCCTGAGACCTCGGCTCTTGCTCCCTGCTAAATTGGTGGCCTATGCAGGTAAATCCGCAGGCGGAAATCAGAGCCCAAACCATTCTTGCTAGGCGTCCCAATTTTTTGGCAGTTCAGCGTGAACGCAGACGTTTTTTTTGTGGCATGGGACTACGAGGCCAGATATATATTAGACTATCACCCTATATACAACCTCTGCCAGTTTAATCGGACTTGCAACGTACTGCTCCATTCTCATCCGTTCTCGCCAGCTCTAACTGTGAGTCATACCTATGCCTGGAAATCACAACAACGTTGTGATTTGAAATATTTTTTTTCTTAGAGGTACGTTCTTGTGTACCGGTGTTTCCAGCGTGACTGTTTTTCTTGCAGCGGCAAGGGTGCTAGACATACAACTTTCTCAGGAGTTAGATTACACTTTGTTCTGCAGCTCAATTTGTTGTTGTATTTAAAATTAAAGTTGTTCCTGGTCAATGATTAATTACGTGCTTCTCAGTGTTCGATCTTGCGTGAAAAATCAGCATTTGGCATTTCCTCCTGCTTAAGCCTCTAAGAACGATTTATGGTTTTCTTTCATATTTACACCAACATCTGTCAGAGTTTATCTGGATCAGCCGACATCTGCATTGAAATCCATGTCGGATTCTTTTTGGTGTTTTCTGTGTCTTGGAAAAGGTGCAGATGGCTTCACTGACCAATTTGATGTTGGAAGGCAGTCAACACTTTAATGGCACCAACTATAACATCTGGAAACAGAGAATGTTGACCATTTTTGAATATAGGCGTCTTGACCAGCCCGTTTTGGGCAAAGAGCTTCGTCCTGGAACACCTTGTACAGATCAAGATAAGTTTGATGCTCGAAATCAAGAGGTTGTTATGCTTCTCAAACTTTCTGTGACTGATGATCAGTTACCATAGATTCCTTCCGGCAAGACAGCTGCCGAAATCTGGCAACATTTGAAGGAATTGCATTAAACATCCAACAAGAGCAGAGCTTTCTTTCTAAAGAATCAGTTGTTTTCAATCATGATGGACAAACACATGTCCTTACAAGAACATCTTAACAAGATTAAAGACATTCGAGATCAGCACGAAGCCATTGGACGAACCATGGAGGAAGAAGATATGGTAGTCATCACTCTGAAAAGTCTATCAAAATCTTATGAGCACCTCATAGAAACACTCAACATTACCTCCACTAACGTTGATCTGAAGTTTCTGGAGTTATGCACCAAACTCATGCAGCAAGATCGTTGGAAATAACAGTTTGGTAGTGGTGCCTCATCAGCATCCTCAGAAAATGCTTTTGTTGCCAAATATCAGTCCTCTCAGTGCTTTTAGCAGAAAGGTTCTT
Organism: Pinus taeda; assembly: GCA_000404065.3. Taxonomy (NCBI): domain Eukaryota; kingdom Viridiplantae; phylum Streptophyta; class Pinopsida; order Pinales; family Pinaceae; genus Pinus; species Pinus taeda. The sequence goes on from APFE031385967.1 coordinate 51,489, forward strand.
CTCAATTTTTTGATCCTGCTAGGAAGAAAAATGTGCAATGTAATTACTGTCACAAATTCGGCCACATGAAGAAAGATTGCCGACAGAGGATTGCTTCTGAACAGAAGAAACAGGGAGGGCCCCATCAGATAGCGAATGTTGCAGCACATTCCGAGCAGACAGAATCTGCCTTTTATGCCTTTATGGCTAAAAGGTCTTCAAATCATGTCACGTCTTCGGCCTGGTACATTGACTCTGGTGCATCACGCCATTTCTCTCATATGCGTGATTGGTTTATTGACTTCTCACCTTCCAGTGATTCAGTAGTATTCGGTGGAGGTGAAGAGTACACAGTGGTTGGCAAAGGTACAGTTCAGATCCAGTCTGGTGGGCACACACTCATCTTCCTTAATGTGTACTATGTTCCTGGTATGGAAATTAATCTGTTGTCTATCTGCGAGATTACGAGGAACTCTCCTCAGCGTGATGTAGTGTTCAGTGCGCACAAATGCTCCATTATCGACAAGGACACTAGTCTTACGGTTGCTATTGGCCTAGAGGATCATGGTCTATACAAGCTTCTTGACACTGAAGATTCTCCAAAAGTAGCTCTAGCAGCTCGTGTTTCTCCCATCAGCACTCTATGGCATCAGCGATATGGACATCTAAACATGCAGTATCTCTCTCAGCTCTCTCGGGAGGGACTTGTGTTAGGGTTACCTGATATTCAGACTCAGCGGTTGGGAGTATGCGGCGTCTGTCAAGCTGGCAAGCAACATCGGTCTTCATTCAAGGATGGAGAACCTTGGCGCGCATCTAAGGTACTCCAGTTAATTCATGCTGATATTTGTGGTCCTATGCATACATCTTTTATTACTGGTTGCAAATACTTTTTTCTTATTGTAGATGATATCAGTAGAAAGATGTGGGTGTATTTTTTAAAATATAAATTTGATGTATTTAGTATCTTTCAGAAGTTTAAATCCTTAGTTGAAAAAGAGTTTGGCTATAATATCATAACTCTTAGGACAGATAATGGGGGGGAATTTTGTTCTTCAGCTTTCTCCAACTTCTGTGATACTCATGGCATCAAACGTCAGTTAACTACACCCTACGCTCCTCAGCAGAACAATGTTGTCGAACGCCGCAATCGTACGGTTGTTGAAATGGTTCGTTCCATGTTACAACACAAGAATGTTCCGAACAAATTTTGGGCTAAAGCAGTGTTTACCATTGTCTAACTTTTTAACCGATCACCTACTCATGTTGTTAAGGGGAAGACTCCCGAAGAGGTTTGGTCTAGCCATAAGCCTAAGATCAGTCACCTCAAAGTATTTGGCTCAATTGCATATGTTTGGATTCCAGTTGCTAAGCGCTCTAAGTTGGATTCCAAAAGCCAGAAACTCATGATGACAGGGTACAGTGATCATCACAAGGCCTATAGGTTGATAGATATAGCCACTGGTCGTCTTAGCTTCAGTCATAATGTAGTATTTGATGAAGACAAAGGATTCTTTCAGTCTCCTCCTTCTGAGCAGTGTTCTGAGGATTAGCCTCACAGTGTTCTTCTTCCGGTAGGTCCACCTGATGGGAGGGATGATGTAGCATCAGTATTTGATGATGCACTACTTGAGCTTCCTCCGGAAAATAACCCTCCTCTTGCTGCTCCTATTGTTCCTGAGCCTTCTACATCTCCTTCTGATATTGGTTCCTATACTCTTCGACCTAAATGGTGGGCTAAAACCATTGGTGATCTCCGGGATAATGAGCTCCTTAAAGGTAGAACTTCTAGACATAAGAGCAAACAGCAATCTACAGTAAATTTTGCTCTTATGGTTAACCTGCACAGTATTTTTGAGCCTCAAACCTATTCAAAGGCTAAGGGTACACCTGAGTGGGAACAGGTTATGGACGTTGAATTCTAGAGTCTTCAAAAGAATCACACTTGGACCCTTTCTGTTCTTCCTGTAGGGAAAAAGCCCATTAGCTGCAAATGGGTGTATAAAGTGAAATACAAAGCAGACGGAACCCTAGACAAGTATAAAGCTCGCCTTGTTGCTCGAGGGTTCTCACAAAAGGAAGGCATTGACTATGAGGAGACCTTTGCTCCTACAGCAGATGAGTACCATACAGCTTGTCCTTGCCTTAGCAGCTCAGTTCAATTGGAAAGTCCATCAGATGGATGTAAAGAGTGCTTTTCTGAATGGTGACTTACAGGAAGAAGTCTACATGATGTAGCCTCTAGGATTCAAGGTTGCCGGTCAAGAACAGAAAGTCTGTAGATTGGTCAAAGCACTCTATGGTCTTAAACAAGCTCCTCGGGCTTGGTACGTGAAAATTGATCAGTACCTCACAGATCATGGTTTTCAGCAGAGTCCATCTGATGCAAACCTGTATATCAAGCATACTGGTGATGATATTATGTTTGTGGTTGTTTGTGGATGACTTTATCATTACTGGCAGCTCAACACATTTGATCCATGGGATCAAACAGGATTTGTGCAGCACTTTTGATATGATAGATTTAGGACTTCTTCATTATTGTTTGGGGGTTGAAGTATGGTAGACTGAGAACAACATCTTTCTCTCTCAGTCCAAGTATGCCAGAAATCTTGTGGACAGATTCAGAATGCAGGATTTCAAACCTGCCACGACTCTGATGGAACCAGGACTCAAACTTTCAGCTCAGTCAGCCTCACCCCTTGTGGATGAAACTTTATTCAGTCAATTAGTGGGCAGCCTCATCTACCTTACTGCCACTAGACCTGACATCAGTTTTGCAGTAAGCTACATTTCCCGCTTCATGTCAACTCCTAAGGCTAATCATTGGATAGCAGCAAAGCCTGTGTTGCTTTATGTGCATGGCACTCTTGATTATGGATTTCTGTACACTCCAAGTTCTTATCCTATACTCAGTGGTTACACAGATTCTGACTGGGCCGGTTCGGTTGATGACCGTAAATCTACAGCTGGGTATGTGTTTAGTCTAGGATCCGGTGTTGTCACCTGGACTAGTAAGAAGCAGCAGGCAGTGGCTCTCTCCTCAACAAAAGCAGAGTATCGAGGAGCAATTAAGGCATCTTGTGAGGTAGTTTGGCTTCGACATATGCTTTCCCATATTCATGTTTTCCAGACGAGTCCTACTCCCTTGTTCTGTGATAATCAGGGAGTGCTCAAACTTGCCAAGAATCCAATCCTTCATGAATGAACAAAGCATGTAGAAACCCATTGTCACTACATTCGCCAACTTGTTGAAGACGGATCCGTTCAGTTGCGATATGTTCCCACAACGGAGCAGCCCACCGACATCTTCATTAAGCCTCTTGGTCCTGATAAGTTTGTAAAATTGAGAGGGTCTATCGGTGTTGTAAATAGATTGAGCATTAAGGGAGGGTATTAGAATAATGCTATTTAGTGATTAATGCTCATTCTAATTAGTTGTTTCTATTTTTATCTTTTTAGCAGTTTCTTAGAAGAAACTGGTTGTTTCTATTTCCTAATAGAAACTTGATGTTTCTATTTCTGTAAATATCTTTGTATTACTTATTGAGCTTCATTTACTCATGTAATTCAATTCATTCATTGATTAAGACCAAGGATGAGGTCATTAGCAAGTTTTAGTAGTTCAAAGCTCTAGTTGACACCAAACAAGGAAGAGGATCGAAGTCTTGAAATTAGACAATGGGATTGATTATGCCCCCAAGGAGTATGAGGGCTTATACAAGGAGGCAAAAAGCAAGTGGAGACTAATTGTTTCAAAAAACCCAAAGCAAAATGGGGTTGCAAATTGAAAGAACTAATCCATCATAGGGACTACTAAGGCCATAACTCATGACCAAGATGTGTGAAGTGAAGAGTTTGGGTGAAGTGAAGAGTTACTTTGGTAAAATAATTTTTTATCGAGTTTATTAGCTTTATTTTAAAGGTGATTGATGGGGAAAGACTAGTGCCAAATATCCTAAAGGGCATATGGAGCTATGAAGCAATAACGAGAACTTGTTATGGAAGATAAATATTGGGAGAAATAATTGTTTTTATAACATGCAGAAAATTAGTAATGGTTGCAGATTTAATATGGTTGGAAATAAAAGAGTAAAAGTCCCTTCCAAAGATGTGCTTGAATGAACTTGAAATAACATTAAGACGAACTCCTACTTTAGGCTGATAATCAATAACATATCTTGCAATGAAATGACATGTAATAGATAAGGTATGTCAACCACCAAGTAAAAGCAACAAAAGCCTTAGATACAAATTACAATGCACCTCATCCAAAGCCTTTTTCCAAGTGACAAAAACCACACTTAGCTTCAAATTCTTATTGTAGTAGCATTAAACATGAATCCTGGGAATATAAATCAATAAGAGACAGAAGATGGAATGCCAGACATAAGATGAAACTTTGCGAATCATATTGTCATTCAAAGATCTTCAATACAAGCCAAAACCAAGAGAATATCGTTTCCTCAAACCATCAATGGTTAATACCAATGTTGCACAACTCCCTCCAATTTCCCTTTTCCTCCACCTCATTGCCAAAAAAGGAAAAAATGAATTTTTGGACAATTTGGGGATTTTGCTGCCCGAAGGGTCTTATAGGGGTCCGATGGGAGTCTTATAGGCTACCCGCAGGTCTTATAAGGGTAAACGGGTCTTGTACAAAACCCGTTGGGTAAGGATAAAGAACGCAAGTTTAATGAGGGTCACCCGTCCTCCCTTTTGACCCGTTCTTATCCGTGGGTTTAATAAGGGTGGTGCTTCACTGTTTGGGATATATATCGATGAATTTCCTCCATGAGCATATCCAAAAGGGGGATGGTTGTCTCCTACATCAGGTGTTGATTTCCTTGCTCCTATTTGCCAATGACTTGGTCTTGTTGGCCTCTACTCTTAAGGGCTTACAGATCAATGCACTAGCTAGTTTTTGTAACCTCCAAGAGTTGATGGTCAACCTAGCTAAAACTAAGGTTCTAATCTTCAATGCATCAAAGAGCTCTCCTACAAACTTACATTTCTACTTTTGAGGGACATAGATCAAGATCACCACAGCTTACACTTACCTGGGAGTTTAGTTCATGGAACCTCGCTTTGGGTTGCAACAGGCCCTCCAGGCTCAACTTAGTAAAGGGTACGATTCCCTAGCCATCATCAAGGGATAGTGTTTCCAAGTGTAGTTTCAAGACATCTCGACTAAACCCCACCTAAAAAAGGCAATTATTATACCCACAATTTTTTATGGCTCCAAGATCTAGGGAGCGAGCTTGTTGTAACCACATTGGACTAGGCTAGAGAGAGTACAAACCTTGCTTCTAGGGCGCATCATCTGATGTAAGCAAATGGTTCCACAACCCATCATCCAAGCAAAATATGGCATCCACCCTCTCTGGCTCAAGGTCATTTCTTATTTGGTTTCCTTCATAGAGTCCAATCTCTTAGAGACTACCACATGGTGAGAAAGGTATATGTACCTTGCACTTTTCTCCTTGGAGGCTCTCGCTTCATGTCCTCCCTCAGGTTGGGCATAAGGCTAGTTCTCAAATGCATCTCAACTTCTCCAGTGAACTATTCTCTCCCCAAAGTGCCTAACCCCATTCGAATTCTCCCTTGATGCATTGATCCATCTCTCGCTGACTAGACTGGTACTGAACTAGGCCATCAGAGACAAGATCTACAAATTGTACAATCAAGTCCCCTGGACCTCACCTCCAATGTACCTAGGCTCAAAGATTTCCTACCTAGAGCACTTTATGGAGCTGCAAGATGGCTTCATCATTCGCCCCCTTACATGTGCAAGCATTGGATGCACTCACTTGAGATCCCTTTAGCACAGCTTTAGGTCGACTCCCATCGAATCTAAATCAAGATAGATCACCATATACCTTGAGGCTTGATCTAATAGGATCTACCAGGTCTGCCAGCTTCAAGAGCCAAAGACGGAGATGCACCTTATTTTTAGGTGTCCCCTATACCATGGGATTATAGGACACTATCATTTCCTTTGTAGGGAGACTTGTGGTATAAGGAAGGCAATCAAGGAAGGCAATCTCAATAAGGACATTAAATCTCCCAAGGATCAAAGTTCTAGAAAGGCATCAAGGGCATCAAAGCATCAAGAAGATCTTATCATCTCCAAGGATTTTTGAAGACAAGGACTACATCATCGTTTTGAAGAAAGTATCAATACCCCAGCTCGTTCAAGGAAAGGAGTCTATACTTGAAGCATTTTTGGGAATCTCGCTCAAATCATCATTAAGGAAGGAGACCACAAAAACCTTACCTCTACTTAAATTGAAGAGATCAACAAATCAAAGCAACCTGTAGTCGACTCATCCAAAGGAAGTAAGATCAAGGACGTTGTCATCATCATCAAAAGATCTAAGGTGATCTCCCTCTCTTTGAAGTCATTACTTTTGAAGAAAACCATCTTCATCAAGGAAAAGTTTTCAATTTCATATATCATCAACAAACTCGAGAATGCAGCAAGTTGAAGAAGCATCTTTACAAGTAAGTATATTTATGTCTACATCTGAGTCTGTCAAAATGTATTTTTGCAAGGAAACCAACAAGTTGGTTGGGGCTTCAAATTTTCTTGCATGGAAGAAATGGACAAATTTGAACCTCATAGAAAATGAGGTCATGGAACATGTTAAAGGCTCAATCACCAAACATCCAAAAGAAGATGCTCAAGCACTTGCAAGGTATATGAAAGTGGAAGTAAGGGCTCAAAGGATTCTTATAGAATCCATCAAGGATCCCCTCATTCCCTATGTATCTACACTTGAAACATCAAAAGAAATATATGACAAACTTGTAGAGTTGTTTTTGGTAAGCACTACAGGAGAAGTAATCTCGTTATGACAAGAACTCTACAAGATGAAGATATCAAGAGAAGAAGGAATGACCTCATACTTTATGAGGATATCTGAAATAAGGGACCAACTTCAAAATTTGGGAGAAATAATGTTTGACAAGGAGATGACCACCATAGTACTAAATGCACAACCAAAGGAATGGAGTAACTTTACATTAAGCATTTATGGGAAGAAGGAATCTACTCCATTCAAAGACCTATGGTCTCTATGTAAAATTGAAGAAACCAGGTTGAAGGCAAAATTTGATGTAGGATCAAATGAACAAACTCAAGCATATGCTACTATGGCTAAAAGAAAAGGGAAGTTTGGAAAAATTGGTCCTCGGAAAAGAAAGAAGAATATGGCAAAGGTTCAATGCTATGGATGTCAAGAATATGGGAACTACAAGAGAGACTGTCCTAAATTCGAGAAGGACAACATCAAAAGAGGAAGAGAAGAAGCCCATATCACTGAAGAAGTGGAGGAAGCTGAAAAGAAGAAATCCAAGGAGGAAGTAAAGGATCTCTACTATGATTGAGATAATCTTCCTCACCAAGTTCTTTCCAAGTTTTTGTCTCAAGTTTTTCTCCTTTGGAAGGACATGAAGGCATGGTTCACACATTAACTAGATGAAATCAACATAATATGTCCTCATATAGAATATGATATGGTTGACAAAGTTGAAGAAACTATGATTGGAAGTTCCTAGGAAGAGATCATGAAAAATGCAACCATGGAGAAGACAATCAACATCCAAGGACTAAAAGATTTTATTATGATATCTCCATGGGAAAGATATGAAGATTGTGATAAAGTGTGAAAAAGAAAGAGACCCTTGACATTGTATATCTTTTGGAGATGTATCAATATGTATGCAGGATGTTGATACAAACAAGGAGATGTCATGACGATCAATTGTAGATGATGGGAAGAGTTGTAAATGTCATCTACAATTGATGATCATGTGGTAGGATGAAAGGTCCTGAAGAAAACATGACATAAAGAAGTTAGCAAGGTAAGAAGGAAGGCTAGATACGGACTAATGGATCACTTTCCAATGAAAAGAAGGATGACATGACTGACATGATTCATGGATGAAAGTGATGGATGGTTTGTGCCCTACAAGAAGTCCCAAAAGGATGTAGGCTCCATAACAAAGAAAAAATTCATGACAACAAAGGAAGGATTCCTACAAGCAATTGTTTGCCCCATGATCTCCACCTAAAGACCTATTGGAAGCAAGTCCCTGGTCAAGAGGGAGCTTGGTCAAGTCCTTGATTAAGAGGGAGATTGGTTACATTCCTTTTATAGGGATGGGTACATTCCTTCAATGGAATGGGTATATCCTCCCTAGTTGAGAGGGGAGAGATAGACACATCATTATTATCTTCATTTGGGAAGATAGAATGGAGGATTGGGTAAGCATCTAGCATTCAATACTCTTTGAGGATGTGATAGGGCATCCAAGATAAGAGTAGTTGTAGACAACCGATATTCTTTGAGGACTGGGAATCCAAGATAAGAAGAGTCCTGGTGGAACATACTCTGAGAGAACCCTGGTAGGGTATGTTTTGAGAGAGATAATGACGAGGGTGTCTATAAATCATCAGTCTCACCAGCATTGTGCTCTGATCTTGTGGATGTTTTTCCATGACCTTGGGTCTAGGATAGAATCTTAAAATCTCTGACGCTACCAAACCAAGAATCTCAATGATACTACATTGCACAGTGGAATATAAACAACAGTAAACCACATATGCACAGAATATAGACAACTTTTTACATTTTTCAACCCAACTTCGTTATATTAATCCAACTGATATAATACAACAGTCTAGGGCTCCCATACCAAGGATAATGGCCCTCATACATCCACTAGTACAAGATACAAAACTGGGGCTTGGTGTCAGTCCATCGACAAGCAATCTGCCCTCAACAAGATACTCTGACCATCTGGTTGTTGCATGCTCTCTCAGCTCCTCTCGGTCATACCTTGTACCTGCCCAGTCCTTTGGGTCCTGATCTGCAGCACTTGCCTCTATCAATGCTCCAAGTCCATCTGGCAATTGAACCTCTGTTGTCAATCTGCTCTCTAATTGTGCCTTAGTCCATCAAGGGTACAACACATCGAGACTCCTGTCGAGTTGTTCACAGCGCCACTTTTGAACAACTCTCAATTTTCCCACTATTGCTTCTCAGCTACTCAGGGACAGCCAAGCATTTTCTCGGGTGATTGCTAAAAATGGCCAAGGAATTGGGATGGAAATGATGATGAGAGGAAACACTTAGCGTCTCAAATGTATTGGAAGAAAAACAGTTATGCATCCTTAAGCATCCATTCTTACGCTTCAAGGAATAAAGATAGGTCGTTTGAAAAATTGGAACACTATTATAAAGATATATCATCTTGATGTCAGATCATAGCAATTACAGATAACGGTTGACAGCAACTTTGATTTATTGCTTCATTTTTTGTGCCCTTCGGATCCTTTCCCATTTGTTATTTTTGACTTCATGGTGTTTGACAATAATAAATGTCATTTTTTGGCACCCACAATATAATTTTTTATTTCCTATTTTTTACCAGTTGTCTTAGATATGCTTTAGCACTCCCATTAGTTCACTCATTTGGACTTCTGACAATTCCATCAGCCAACTTTCCCACTAGTGGACATTAATACTTCAATTAAACTAGCATACCCCCGAAAATGAGGAAAGGAAACAAAAATCGCAGTGGATACACCAAAGAGGGAAGTTTTGTGTAGCTCTTTAGATGTTCCAAATGTTGTCCAATATATGAGAATACACATCGTTATGAAGATAGATATATTTTAGGTGATTTTTCTTGCATGAAGTTCAATGCAGATGGGGGCATTTAGCATGCCTTTCCATAGGTTCCAGCTTGAAGCTTGTAAAAAGCAAGGCTTATTTTAGTCGTAGTAGACCAAAGTTTTGAGGAAACAAAACTTTGGAAACATGTGATGGGCCCACATGTAGCTCATCTCATGATGCATTGATGAGTGAGGGTTTATTTAGAAAGGTTCTATGACGAAACAATCATAAAAGATTTGTTGGGGAGAATTGTTCAATCATTCAGGTGACATCCGTCAATCCCTTGCTATGAAAACACCAATGAATGGCTTATCACTTACACATGATCATTGAATGAGTGTATTCATGTACGAGTCATCATTACTTTGTGACTTTGGGTTTGCATATTCGCATTATAAGTTAGTTTATGACAGCTACCATTCATAATTCCTATCCCTTTGAACAAATATTGGGAGATATTAGGAGTTATTGGAACTTTGAAGTAATATGAGTGGCATAGAATTGGAACCATAGCTACTCTCCTTGCCCTAATGATGTTCACAATAATTAATCCATGACTCCACTTGGGTGTCATAATTGTTGAGAAATCTAGGGCATCTTAGTTAGGGTTATCATTAATTCAATTTCTCTTCCTTTGACATTTTCTTGTGATGATCATTAATTCTTCTTCTCAATTTATTAGATTCTTATCATCAAAACAAATGCCAAACAAGGAAGATCGCAAGTCAGAACACAAGATGTAGGCACACAGCCAGGGCAAAACCCCTAGAAAGGGGAAAACCAAGTCAAACTCTTCCTTTTAGTAAAATCAGATCAAGTTGAGACAAACCAAGACCTATTTCGACCTTGGCAGAAATTTTCCCCCATCCATCACGTCAACCTCCCTTGAAGACGAATCAGATTATATCATGCTATTTAATGTTTTGGTCTCCTTATTTTCTTCTTGCAAACTTTGGTCTCCTTCTTTACTTCTGCAATTCTCAACACTCTACGCTTCTGCAACTCTCAACCTTCTTTATTCCTGCAACTCTTGGCCTTCTTACTTCTACAAGTCTTCAACCTTCTTTGTTCTTGCAACTCTCGACCCTTTTACTTCTACAATTCCTCTTCTGATGATCAACTTCATTATTTCATGCTTCATTACTCGTCTTTCAACAAAATCGAATAGTGGAATGATATCTGTTGGAATCACGATTGTCGTTACACCAAAACCCGCAGGTGTTAGTAAACGGATGCATCACCAGAGTTAACAGATCCACGAAAGGCGGTTAAGCCATGTCATGAAACACACGGGGAACACTGGATTATCCAATGCCCAACAATCTCTCCCCCCCCCCTCCCAGCGCGAGCCGAGTGTGATTCGAACTCGAGACCTTTGACTCTAATACCACTTGTTGGAATCACGATTGTTGTTACACCAAAACCCGCAGGTGTTAGTAAACAGACGCATCGCCAAAGTTAACAGATCCATGAGAGGCGGTTAAGCCATGTCGCAAAACACACGAGGAGCGCTAGATTATCCAATGCCCAACAATATCTTCAATATGTCGAATACTCTATATATAGTGGTTGTACTTCCTTCATAAGGCCGACTAGATATGCTAGAGGCCGACTAGACTTCTTGAATAGTTGATGATATGAGATGGTATGAACTTCTAAGCATTGAGCAGAATGGAACTGTAACATGATCTCACCATCCTCATTAGATCCTTTGCTAAAAGTTGTGCTCATAGGATTCACAAGATTTATTAGTATCGTTATTCTTCAAAAGATCTCTAGCTCAACCTCTTATAATAAAATAACATTTCTAGAAAGTGTTATAAGATTACACACTCAATGTGAATCAGTAACTTTCTAAGGTGAACGCTCCCTTAATAATGAAAACAATACATAACCAATGGTACCATAAAGAAAAGTTGACCATCATGCTCCCCTTCATCAAGTAACAATGGTTCTAAGACTCCAGAGTTCATTGAGGTTCATTCAACAACTCAAGGAAATCAATCAACATAAAATGATGGCTCCACAAATGATATGCCATCAAACCCATTTGAATTGATGACTATCAACCGACTTGAAAAATCAGCAAACCAAATGGCCAAGTAAGGTGCATTGCATTTACAAATGGGATAGCAACAACTCATTTGAATCAAACGTCAACTATGCTCCATAGTTTTATCAACATATGTGATGTAGCCCTTGAGATATGATGTGTGACGACTCCCCTACTTTTCATCGTATGGCCAAAGATATTTATCAACAATGATTTCAAGTTTGGATTATAAAACAACTTCATTCATGTAAGGTTCCATGACTAGGGTTGCTCCATAAGACGAATCAAACCTCCCCTCATTTGTATCCAAGCCATCAATGATTCAAAGTGAAGGTGGCTCATCGAATAACATACGTGCCTAAAGTGACATTGCATGGAGTTCGTTTGGGAGTCCATTTTCAGATTGACCTCGAAATTCAAGAGGTTGGTTCTTGTGCTTGCGGCGCCAACAACCACCAAGATATCATTCAATGGATGAAGGTACCACTCAAGTTATGACAACAATAATTTATAGCTCCATGATGTGAGCGACTGGAAACGGCTAGAGAAGGACCCACGATATATAAGAATTGTGAGTCCATAACACGAGTGATGCAACTTTTATGAATAAAGTGGCTAAGGTGAAGAGCTTTAATAAAATATCATGAGTACTTTTAGAAATTAAGCCCCTAACTTATAAATTATTATTTAATTATGATTTAATATTTATACTATTTTATATATTGGGGGCCCTCAATTCTAATTCATATCATATCATTTTTAATCATACATTCATATATTATTTATTTATCCTATAGTCAATATCTTTATATTCCAAGTTCTTTGGATATTTTATTTGTGAGCACTCTCAACTAGCTATATATTTGGGACCCTCATTTGTAATTCATATCATATCATTTTTACTCATACATTCATATATTATCTATTTATCCTATAATGGATATCTTTATATTCCAAGTTCTATGGATATTTTATTTGTGAGCCATGTTTAGTTGTCACTTAAGCTCAACTCAAAGTTAGGTGAGATAAGTTCAATATATAGTTGGCAAGCAGCAATGGACACAATGTAAGTAATGACTGAACCATAGTTGCAAGAAATGCGCCCCACCCCACTGGATCTAAACCGAGATCCGCATCCCATACTGGTCCTTTCATTAATTATAAGTTATTATTTAATTATGATTTATTATTTATACTATTTTATATATATTTATGTCATAACATCTTAAGGGACATATGAAAGGACATGACTCTTAGTGAAGGGGTATACAAAAGAACATGACTCATATGAAAGGACATGTCCCAACTAAAACGCATGACTCTTAACGAAGGGGCACTCTCACCTAGCTATATATTTGGGGCCCTCAATTCTAATTCATATCATATCATTTTTAGTCATACATTCATATATTATTTATTCATCCTATAGTGGATATCTTTATATTCCAAGTTCTTTGGAAATTTTATTTGTGAGCACTCTCACCTAGCTATATATTTGGGGCCCTCATTTGTAATTCATATCATATCATTTTTACTCATACATTGATATATTATTTATTTATCCTATAGTGGATATCTTTATATTCCAAGTTCTTTGGATATTTTATTTGTGAGCCATGTTTAGTTGTCATTTAAGCTCATCTCAGAGTTAGGTGAGATAAGTTCAATATATAGTTGGGAAGCAGCTATGGACACAATGTAAGTAATGATTGAACCATAGTTGCACGAAACACATCCCACCCCCTGGATCTAAACCGAGATCCGCGTCCCGTACGGATCTGTGGGGGATCCGCCACCGGATTTGCATCTCGTACGGATATCTGAAACTGCGGATCGGGTCGGAAAGCACAGTTCCTGGAGTACGGATCTCGAGCTGATCCAATGCCCAACAAGTGGTTCCGCGCAGCCAACCCAAAAAAATTATTTTTTTATTTATTTTTTGTCTAACTTGAGTTGGGGGTGGGTTTAGGTTGAGTTAGGGAAATGATAGATGGGGATAAAGCTCATTTCCTCTTATATTTTTGGAGAGCTTGGAGAAGAGAGGAGAAGAGAGGCTTGAGGAGAGCTTAGAGGAGTAAAGGAGGAGGAGCTATGACCAGTGAAGGAGGAGGAGCTTGGAGGAGTAAAAAAAGGCTTCCATCTACAAAAGCTAAAGAGGTAAGTGCAAACCCAAACTCCCTCATTTTTCTGTCATTGTTGTTTGTATTTTTTCTCCTCCCTCTCCTACTCTTTCCCATTCTTTCTTCTGTGAAATTTTGGATGCCCAAATTTCTACTGCAACAACTTATTACGTTTCTTCTATTTGTTGATTACTGAACAAAATTATTCACTGTTTCCTACAGTAAAACACCGAAACTAATACATTGCATCCTTCATCATTTAAATAAAATGTGGAAACAAGAAACTAAGCAAGAAAGAAATACAACACACCTCTACACAATTATTTTTGGACAAATGTCCCCGGAAAAACCCAATGCAAGAAAATTGGTGCAGCAACTGAGGGTTTTATTATTATGCAGCAGTAATTTTTTAATACAGTTTCTGGATGCCATCCTAGCTATCCAGTATAGAGAATATCACTGACAGAGAGATGAGTGAGATTACCTCAAACTATCACTAGAAATCCTGGCTGATCCAGCCATTGAATGGCCCCTGGCTACCTTTGCGCAGTCTCTACACAATCATTGTGTAGGCCCTGCATCATAGCTACTGGGGTTTGTGTCACTCCTCCCAGTTGATTGATTTGCCTTTGAGACTTCGACTTCTTCCCTCCCGGTCTCACACCTTGGCTTCTGGCTCTGGATATCAATTCTCCAACAAATTTACGAATCCCCTTTGGGCTTCTGCAATGCCTCTGGCTCTACGCTGCCTCTATTGGATCTCTCTCTGCCTTCTCTGCTGAGTATTCCCGGATCAGGAGAAATATCCAACCGGAACTATCCTTGCCCCTCACTGCAAAAGATCACTTATAAATTCTTTTTGGCAGTTGCTCTGCTTCAGAAAATCGATCTTCTAATCTTCACTTGATGTTCTCTCCAAGTGCCCCTCAAGCCTCTTCTTATATCTTTATGTTGAACAACCAGCAACCCAAATTAACTTCTAATCGATGGCTTAGATCATTTTGGCTTGATCCTCGTTTTCTTCTAGAAGTTACACCCACAGTTTAGATTAATACCCATTAATTATTTTAATTTCCTAAGTTTAGACTTGAGTTCCCATTAAAAATAATTAATTATTTTAATAAAATTATCTGTGTGTCGAATTTCCCAAAAAGATTTTTGCGTATTAGAGAATGCATGTATCTAAGCCTCCCTGCAAATTTTGAGACTTAGAGCACATCCAATGTTACCAAAAAATCAACGTCTTCTTGCTCATTTCATTGCAGGTTGTCCATTTATATTCATATTCCAAAATGGTGTTCTTTTGGCTTCTATGTATCATTCCACTTTTGGTTTTCATGATGGCAAGGGGGAGTAGGAATAGAAGGGAAGAAGAACAAGAGGATATTGGTCCCCATATGAGTGACCCAATGTATGATGAGGAGGAAGGGTTTGAAGAGGAAGGGGATGACGAGAACATTGAAATGCCTGAGGGGAAAGTTGCACTGACACCCTTGTGGAATTTTGTGCCCTCGCGGTTGTCATGGAGGAAAACCATATAGTGGTTCATATACCCATGTGAGAGGCATCTTTGTGGAGTGTTGGACAGTGATGACAAAAAGGGTGTTGTGGGGATAGCAATTTTCCCAAAGGTTTCAGCTGAACAAAGAAGAAAATGCATCCAAATAGAGGTGGTTGCACAACAAAAAAAAGAAACAAAAAACTCGTTCTGAATCAAGTGCAACCTCTAGATTTGGTAGCTCATCTCCTCATGGTATTTCTGCAACCTCTGGAAGTAGAAGAACAATAGGGGATTCCCTGAATATTGTTGAGAGGGATGATGTGGATAGAAAGATAGCTTGGTTTCTTTGTGCTTGCGGTGTACCATTAAATGTGCTTCGCTCTCCCTATTGGCATGATATGCTTAAGGCCATCAATGAAGCCACAAAAGGATACAAGAGCCCCAACTATGAGAAAGCTAGAACAGTGTTATTAGAAAGAGAGAAAACAAAGGTTCAAAGGGCTTTGACACGTTTTACAAGTGAGTGGGTGGATTGTTGAGTATCCATTGTATGGTGGACAAATGTTGAAAACAAACATTTGATAAATGTTCTAGGTGTTTCTGCTAGTGGTGCAGTATTTATTACATGTCATGACTCCCCCATCAGTGCAACTTCCCAAAACATTGCAGATCTCCTATGAAAATCAATCAAAGATGTTGGTCCTAATAATGTGGTTCCAATGACCACTGATAATGCAGAAAATTGCAAGGCAGTAGGGAAAATTATTGAGCATACTCATCCACACATTTTTTGGTTTGGGTGCTTGGTGCACACATTGAACCTTTTGATGCATGATATTGTGAAGCATTAAGAATGTGGATGGATTAATGAGCTTCACAAGAGAGGGAAGCAACTCATTAAATTTATCACAAGTCATACAAAGATAAACTACTTTTATGACACTTACTCCAAGTTGTTGTTGCTTAAACTTGCAAAAACAAGATTTGTAAGTTATTACCTCACCTTTAGGCAGCTAGACAAGCTTTAACTAATATGGTGACCTTTGAATCATGGGAGGAAAATTAAAACTGATAGAGATGGTGCTAATGTAGCCAAGGACACTATTCCTAACAGTTATTTTTGGTCACAGATTAAATATATTTTGCAATTCACCAAACCAATTTATTACATGATCAATTTTGCAGATTCAGATCGGCCAATAATTGGGGAGGTATATGAGCAAATGGATAGCATGTTGGGGCAGATTAAAGACATTGTTGAGCCTAGAGCTATCTCCTTGTACAATTACATTCATGCAGAGGTGGAAAAACGATGGGATATTCTAAGCATTCCATTGCATGCCTTAGAATATGTTATGACACCTAAATACTATCATCTATCATGGCTTTCAACACCAACACCTAGGGGGGAGCAGTAGAAAACCACACCTAGATCCAGAGGTTCTATTTGATTATATGAAAGCATTGGATAAATTAGTCCCTGATTCAATTCCAGATTCCAATAAATTCAATGAGGTGACTTTAATCCAGATTCCAAACAATTCAACGAGGTTAAAATCCAAACCATAGAGAAGGGAACATCTTTAAAAGACATGTCTAATTATGCATGTGAGAATTCATCATATTCTCATACAAAACTCCACATGCTCTTACAATCAGCGTTAATTATATATATATGGATGTTTCACTGTTATCCTAGTTATTTTGTGTAGAAAAACTGCACCTGCATGTCCCTACTGGTTTCAAGTTTGTTTTCCACATCAAGTTTAATGCCAATCTGAACTTGAATTTAAAATCTCAAAACGAAACACATAGATCTACTCTGCTTTCACATTTTCTGAGAAATCACACATGCATGCATAAAATTTAGACACAATATTTATGGTCCAACTGACCCTAGAAAAAACCCAGAAGGAAAAACTAGTGAGGAAGAGATAATTTAATTTCTTATCAGACAATTTTACAGCATTAATTAACAGCAGTTAAATTCACTTATCTCCCTTGAATTTTGTGCCTAACTCTGCCTTGAAATTCATGTTAACCGTCACTCAAATTTCTGCCTAACCAGTCTTGAAATTCGTACTGAATCAACATCAAAGTCCACACATACAGTCCCCTAAAAATGTTGATTTTTCTACAAGGGCACAATAGAATACTACTTTCTTCCAGATAATTACTACGTAATGATTCTTCACGTAGTATTCTTAGGACATTGATATCATGTAGTATTCTTATGCCATTGATATCATTGATAAATTACACTTCAGAAAATATCAACAATAAATGCAAAAGAAATAGAAAAGAATGGAGAAAGCTAGCCATGCACAATAAAGCCAAATATTTTACCCTTGGAAACCCAACCTTGGGAGAAAACCCAGCAACTTTACTTGGGAGAAATTAATCTTCAGCAAGGTTTACAAATCAACAATTTATCTAGAAATCTGTGCCAAGTACAAATCCAAATGCCAGTCAAAATCTGGTCAAAGTAGCAGCAGTTCAACATTGGTCAAACATCCAGATATCGGTCAAACTTCAGCCCTGCAGCTCCTGCGGTCAACTACAGTCAACTGTGGTTGACTGCAGTCAAATTCCTGCACATGTGCAGCCCTCCTGCAACTCAGTCAACTCTAGTCAAACTCGGCTCTAAACAGGCCAGCCAACTTAGATCAAACTCGGTCAAAAGAGTGAGAAACAGCTCGGTCGAATTAGGTCAACTTGTCCTCATTTCCTCCACACATGCAGCTGTCCAAGAGACTTCAGAATTATGAAGAAACTTGCTTGCTTGGTGGAGAAGATCAACTCCCTCATGCAGCAATTAGCAAGTATGGGTAAGCGCAAAAAGGCAGAAGAAAGATCTCTGTTGGACACAGATCTCAGCAGGCCTTAACAAATGCGGTAATTATCACACTGATAATTCTCTCCTCCTTGGTGGTACTCATTTCTGTCAAAGGGGTCAGAGTCAGTGTATTCCTGTGGCAAAGAGGATCTACGAGATCCTACAGCAGTGCTAACTTGGCATGATTATGACAAGTAAAGACTTCGAAGTATACCACAGTGGGAGGACTCGTTCCTAGATCTACGTTCTTGGCATAACTATTATGGTCTCAGTTTTAACATCACGATGATATACCCTCTCGACATACCCTTAGTAATGACATTGTCATTCATAAGAGACGCAGCATATGATATCTCTGTCACATACTTGATGATCACTGTATCATTGAATATAATCTCAGTCTTGATGAGCCACAGTATCAACAATGACACAGTTGATCAGCCTCGGATTCATGACAGTGAAGGAGCATAATAATCTTAGCATAATGAGAAGCAGTAACTATCACTGTCTCAACATAGATGGAAAGATAAGATCACACTCTCTGTGGATCTGTTTCTAAGCATGAGGACTTCGAAACCCTTATTATCCTCTCTGTCTCGGATGGAAGATCACTATGATCCTAAAGGTGCAACCTCAGTCTCGGCACACTTATCTTACATAATTATGTTGAAAGAGAACTTCGGTAGTCTGGGCACAATGAGAAGCAGTGACAAGGGTTTCAAGCGGTATTAAGTGCTTCTGTAGTAATGACAGTGATAGCCACAGTCTCAGCATAATAGAAGGAGCTGTGACACGAATGATCAGTGACAAAGTCATGATCTAGTTCTTTTAAAATCATGATCTCGTTGAAGATGTAGAGATCACTTCTGGTGCAGCAATGATGGCAGCAGTAACAAAGATATCAGTGATATCAAAATAAGATCTCACTGTTATAATCACAATATACTCTCGGCATGCTCACAATGAATGTGATGAAAATCTCAGCTAGTGTACAGTGATGATGAATTAGTCATCACGGTGATTGTAACAGTGAAGATCTCAACAGACCTTGTTGATGTAATGAAGAAGCAGCAGTAAAGATCTCGGTGCAAGGAAGGTACACACTCTGTCTCGATATATTTATGTCTCAGAAAAACTGTGATTCCACGGTAACGCATTCACATCACTCTCTGTCTCGATATATTTATAATAAACAAGTCATACTACCTAAACGAAATCATGATCTCAGTCTCAGCATTGATTATGAGAAGCTCTTGATACCACTGTATATATATCGAGATCTCAGTGTTATAGTTATGGTTTCAGTAAAAGCGCAGAGATGATCTTAGTAAAAGAACAATAAAGTTCTCAGTAAAAATATGACAATAAAATAGCAGTCATGATCTTGTTCTTTTATGAAGACAAGGTCATGGGCATGATCTTGACTATGATGAAGGCAAGGTCTTGATCTCTATCTCGGTGTAGCTATCATAGAGACCTTCTTGTTATGTTCTCAATAAAGGTACCGCAACGATGATCTCGGTGAAGGAGCAACAAGGATGATTGCAGTCATGGTGCAGCAGTGACCTAATTGAAATACTAGAGGGCATAGCTCTTGGGAATCTCATTAAAGGAAAGGAAGAAGTCATCAAAGACAAAGGAAGAATTTTCCAGATGGGG
Source organism: Pinus taeda (assembly GCA_000404065.3). Lineage (NCBI taxonomy): Eukaryota > Viridiplantae > Streptophyta > Pinopsida > Pinales > Pinaceae > Pinus > Pinus taeda. The sequence continues at coordinate 71,320 of APFE031385967.1, forward strand.
ATATACAAGATTTTGAGGACTCACTGATGGAAACCTCAGCGGAGGATCCCCTAGTCAGGAAAGGCAGCAAGTGTTTCATCAGGAAATCCAAACTTTTGGAACTCATGAGATGATGGTTCGATGACATGAGAAATGAAGCAGATCAAGGGATTGAAGATCTTTTCAATCAAGGAAGTTGCTGGAAGTAGCAAAGGTAAAACGAGGTGTGTATGCTTGTGTTTATATTTAATATTGTAATATCATGTTATATGGTTGCAGGTAACATAGATGAAGCATGATCAAAAGGAAAAATGAACGCCTCCTCTTGTAGGATGTAGAGGGACATAACTCACATTAGATGAAATCAACATAATATCCTCATATGAAGTATGAGGTAGTTGACTACAATTGAAGAACTCTGAGAGCTCCTAGGAATGAAAGACATGAGGATGAAAGAGATCTTGAAATATGCAACCATGACGAAGGCAATCAACATCCAAAGGATCAGGAAGACTTGACCAAGAAACCTCCCAGAATGATGTGAAGACTTTGATGGAAGTCTGAAAAGATGAGGACCCTTAACAACAGATATCATTGGGAGATGTGTCAAACATGAATGCAGGATGATTGATACCTACAAGAAGATGTCACTGGAAGAAGGCCATCACCGAAAAGGTAATATGTGATTTGTTTTTGGTGTCTGACCTCTTGAAAAAAAAATTGGGTATGTGTGCAAGATCAAGGAAAGAAGAGTTGTGAAGGATGTCACAACTATGTACCTTGTGATCTAGAGCAATCACTGTTGAAGAAGAGTGAAGACAGATAAGCTTATGAAGGAAGCCCCAGATATGAAGCCAAGGAGGATACTTTCCGGAAAAGAAGGAATGACATGATGGAGGAAAGTAATGGATGGCTGACCCTACATGTGAAGAAATTGATGACATCGAAGTCTTGAATCATCAGTCAACTAGAAGACCCTGGGTAAGGGGGAGCTCTGGGAAGTTCCTATGAGTAAAGGAACTCAAGCAAGTTTCTGAGTGAAGAGAAACTTCGAACTCGTCCCTGGTTAAGAGGGAGAGTTGGACACGACATTCTTATCTTCAGTTTGGAAGAAAGAATGGAGGATTGTGTAATCATCTGGCATCTGACACTCTTTGAGGATGTGGTAGGGCATCCAAGACAAGATGGACAAGGGGACCGATATTCTTGAGGGTTGGGAACCCAAGATGAGAATAGTCCTAGTAGGGCCTACTCGAAGAACACCCGGGGGGGTATGACCCTAAGAGAGACAATGATAATGTGTGTCTATTGGTCATTGGTCTCGCCAGCATTGTGTGCTTTGATCTAAGTGAGAGATAGAGTTGTTAGTCAAGGCCTTGCTAAATAGAAACAATGTTGGTTGAAATGATGTTATAACAAATGGATAACTAATCTGACTCTTTGCTTCTGAGAACTCTTGTATTGAGAATGTCCATGTACCATGTATGTATGAATACCTCCCTAGTTAAGAGGGAGTGTTTAAAATAGTGTAACTAGGTTCAGTCTTCATTATGTCAAATGATGTAACAATGTAATTTCTATATAATTATTATTATTATTATTATGATTTGAGCATGGGTTTCATGCTCAAATGTTTATTTTGAAGTTTAAAAGACAACCAAGAGTTGCTACACTTGTAAAGTCAATAATTGTCAAAGAGTCCTTCCAGATCATTAAATGAAAACTACCGAATTCATGCCCACCAAAATCAAAAGAATGGTATCCGCTTGGAACGTTGACCTAAGAGAAGGGATCACGTCAGCTTGGAGAAGGGGATACAAGCCTATAAATAGGCCACTATGATCTCACCTTGAAATACAACACAATCTCTCATTCTCGCATCTAGATCAAGGGAAGTCGAGACAAAGGAGGAGTCGCAGCAAGAGGAAGTTTGTTCCTAACCCGAGATTGTCTTCACACGTGCAGAGGCTGGTTTCTGAGCTAGGGCATCATTGTGAAGGTGTATTGGTCGAGTTTCATGATAGATCTAGCCTTAATCTATAATGCAAATCTAGTCTCTTGAAGATCAAAGTATAGGAAGGGCTAGAAGAGCATCTCTTCCCCTCACATGTGCCTCCGCAGTACGCAAGTCACTATAATATTTTCCCTGCTCCTGGACAGTATACATTTTGGCATATATTGAAGTGAATCGAGCTCAATTCAAGGAGTTGTTTCATGATTGTTTAGTTGGCATAGAAAGCGAAGGTGGAAGGAGTCTAAATGAAGCTGATCTAGACATCATTTGATGACTATCTTCACGTTGGTGCAGCCATAACATACAGTGCAAGGTTGCGGAGAGAGATTCTATGCTTGGGTACATTTCAGAAGGTTTGCCATCTTGATGTTGAAGCCTTTCTAGTGTCTTTTGTAAAGGTCTTGGAACTCGTCAATAAAGATTTTATAAGACAGAGTTCAAGGGTTTTTCCTCTAAGATTTTGGAGAGGTTTTTGCCTTGGCATGGTGCCAATATCTTATGTACTTGTGCATGATTGATTTTCTTGTTTTTGATAGTTAGTTAATGATAACACTATATGTTAATAATATCAATCAAATCTGAAGAAAAATAATATCTCAAGCAGTTATCATAGTAAAGAGAAATAGAACAATTATATTTCCCTTCATTTCTCAACACAAACTTTGAACAGACTTGGTTCAATGCTAGCGTACAAGTAATAAGCATGTTATCCCAAACATGCTACCAACATAATAGCATCAAACAAGTAATGGACATGCTAGGCTATGCAAGTTTCTCTTTACTTTTTACCTTATTCATTATATGTACGAATGATAATAGGCATGTGTAGTTAGTCGAGCCATAAATCAATGGCATAGGACAATATGAGTTCCAGTCACACAAGGAATGACAACAGATGTCAAATTCTGCTGACCATGTGAGTTTTGGCCAACATGGGAAGATCATTGTTAGCCATGCTCTATCCTCTCACTCAAGGTACCCATTAAAAAGACAAAACCACCAATCTCTTAGAGTCTAAGTGGTTTGCATTGCATGTTATCTTACTCGTCTCTTATACATACGTGAAAATGTAATTGCAAGGTCAAAGGAGATATGTTGCATGGTACTAGTACTAATACAATGGCCCAAAGGGCCAATACACCTTCCAATTTGTGTCAACAATAGTTTTCAACATTTCCCAACAGTGTTTCATTTGTATTGTTGTTCTTGCTCAATCCATTACAAAGTACAACAGTCAATAAGATCAAATTAATTTTAAAATATTAAACTCAAGTTTTCAAAGTCTCAAGGGTTGATATCAAACTAGAATAACAAGAAACAAGCACCAAAGTTTAAAACATACATAATATGGAGTCTAAACAAGTGCCAAGGCCCTCTATCTTTTTATTTCTGTCAACTTCATACATAAAATAAATGCAGAAGTGCCAAAAAATATGTTAAGAAAATGTCCAACTCCAAGATTAAAGTATTTGACTTCTTAATCTCTCTTTAGGGCCTTGGTCCTTAAATCAGACCAAAAATATGGATCAAAAATAGCTCCATGAACCAAAATAATGGATCTATTCTCAATGTGTCCTAATTTTTATTGCCTCCACAAGTCCCCTTGGACCTAGGTTACTATGGTCTATAGTCAAAATAGGCCAACAACTGGATCCAGAACAGATAAAGAACAAAAAGTGGATCCATCCTTGGTTCTGGGGAGGAACAGGTATTGGTGCTTTAGGTGAAAAGGAGGATTATCACAACCATGGAAAGGAGATTGGTTTACAAAAAGGTAGGAGAAAGGATAAGAGACAACCACCATGGAAACTAGTATTTAGAATTGTACAACCCTATGATGCAACACATTGTCTTTTGCCAAATACGAGAGTGTTCAATCATGTACCCTTTCTAATAAAACTAGATTTGTTGGCTTCTATGTTGTAAACTAAAAAAAGCCCTATACATTGAACAGTTACACCTTACTCTACCATTCTCAAATATACAGAATCACAACTGGAGATTGACGAATAACCATTTTAAGCCTTATTATTTGCAATTGCATATATTTAAGAATTTTCTTCTTGAGTATCTCCAACATGTCCTTGATGGAAGGTGAAGCACATTTTAGAAATAGTTGTCTTTTGCCAAATACAAGGGTGTCCAATCATGCACCCTTCCTCATAAAAGAAGGCCTATACATTGAATGGTTACAAATTACTCGACCATTCTTAAATATACAGAATCATAATTGAAGATTGATAAATAATCATTTTAAGCCCTATTGTTTCCAATTTTGTATGTTTAAGAATTTTCTTCTTGATTATCTCCAACATGTCCTCGTTTAGAATGAGATTAACAAAGGAGCCTACACCAATTTTACAAACAACTAGTTGTTTCTTATAAACTAATTTCATAAGGCTAGGATAAAAAGAATATTTGAAAATAACCTCTACCTAATTCATATCAAAGCTTGAGAACACAATTATTTCTAAAAGGTGCCTTGCCTTCTAAATCAGTGAAATATTCTGACTTCAACTTTGAAAGTGATATTGGTCCAAGGGTAATATCACTTGCTCTTATAGCAAATCTCTGTAAACTAACTGTGATAAGTAAACAAATCAATTGTTGAAATTTGATGACTAAAACGTTTCCTGCAATCCCAACCCAGTTTTAATTTCACCTTATCACTCCCATTTAGTTAAATTCCCTTTCCCATAAACATACATTCAACATATAATATTATGGAGTGCCAACACATGCTGAAAATAAATATGGACATAAATAAACTAGCAAAACACATAAAAATACACAGATTTTTGGTCAACTTAGACCCAAGCAAAACTCCTTCAGTCTTCTCCGGGGAAAACCTTGTGGAAATTCTATCACTGCAGCAACTGATTTACTTTTCCTACTTATTTCATCATAATGTATTCATGAAATTACTTCAACAAACATTAAAATAAATATTGCTGCAAATATCACATCGTAATACAGAAACAAAATTATGCACACATTGACACAGTTATTTTGGACTAATGTCCCCGGAAAAACCCAATGTGCGAAAACCGATGCAGCAAGGGAGAATTTTATTATTCAACAATTTTCTTGTATAACAGGGTGCCAAACTGGCTTGCCCACAGATAGACAAACTTCCAGCACTTTCCTAAACCCAGCGTAGGCCCTACTGACCTCCGCTACAGCCTGAAACGCTCCGCGTCAACGTGAAACTCTCTCTATCAGCCTAATAAGGCTCTACGCAACCTCTCTGGGCTTCTGCGTCACTCCTACAGCCTCTGCGTGGATGATGCAGCCCTTCTGGCTCTGCGCAGTCTCTGTTGCCTCTGTGTGGCTTCCTCTGGCTCTGCATCTGCCTCTTCTGCATTGATCTCCCGTCTCTCTCTTCCGTACTTGCTACCTCCTGACTACTCTCCAGACCATTGGTTCAATTTCTCAGCAAACCCCGCTCCAGAAATTGAGTTGACTGGTCTCCCTCAGTGTGTTCTCCAAGTGCCCCTCAAGCCTCCTCTTATACTTTTTCTGTTGACATCTCAACGTCCGAGATTAAGTCCCTAATCAACGGCTAAGATTAGATCTAGCTTGATCCAGGTCTTTTGGACCATTCTAAAATAGATTAATACACATTAATATTTTACTTTCCCTAAGTTTAGACTTAGGGCCTCCATTAAAAATATTAATTACTTTAATATCTCCTAACCTGCTTAGAATCTGCCCAAACCCATTCTGGGTATTGAAGATCTCATGTGCCCCAACCTCTCCACCAAATTACGTGGCTAGAGCACATATGATGCTACCTCAAATCAACAAACCTGTTAGAGAGCTCTTCAAATTTATTTATCTTTCAAGTTCAAGAAAAATACATTTGCAGACAAAACAAAATAGCAGAATACAACTTATCTCTTCAACCCAAAACTCCTTGAAAACCATGCCCACTTTGCCTCAATTTCCATGCCCACTTGAAGCTGAAAATATGTACTGTATGGATTTTTCAAAAAAATATCAAAAACTTATCTCAAACAGCGTGCATCTCACAGCATTAAATGTTGTTCGTACTGTACCTTTTGTTGTCTTCTATGCCTTGATTTTCATGCCCAGCTTTGCCTAGAAATCACTCCTTCAGCTTGCTGCAACAAATTTCTCCTTCAAAACTTTTCTCTAGCTCTCAGTCTCCTTTCTCCGATCTGTTTTCATGAAGAATGAATACAATCTCTCTTTTCTTTTCCCCCTTTTGTTTCCCTAAATGACTTTTGGGCAACCATAAGATCTAATGGCTCAGATTCATTTAGATCAAGGGATGAGAATAAATGTGCATTTAATTCTCACTTTCTATTTTTCAAGACACCCATTAAATAAAGTACCCACATTGTACTTTATGTCTAAAGTCACTTTTCACTTTATAATTTAACATTGACTTTACCACTTATAAAGTCACTTTCACTTTATAAAGTCACACTTAGGAAAAGAATTATTTTGGACACTTTTCCCTAGGTAGAGACTAACACGTGGGAAACCACTTATCCAAGGTACATTAAAAATCAACACTCCCTTTTACCAAGGAAAGTGTTTTTCACCACACCCATCTTGTCGCTAAAATGAACATGCTTGCCTCTTGGAAAGGACTTTGTGAGAACATCGGCCACCTGCTCATCTGTCGATATATACTCTAGCTTCACTACCTTCTGAACATAGTCCCTAATGAAATGATATCTGATGTCAATGTGTTTTGACCTGTCATGAAACACTGGATCCTCTGTGAGTTTAATGTAACTTTGATTATCACAATGAATAATCGTCGGTCTCAACTCCTGATCAAATAGGCCATACAACAACTTGCAAAGCCAAATGGCCTCACAACTAGCCTGGCTAGCAGCCATATACTCAGCCTCAGAAGAGCTCAAAGCAACTGACTTTTGGTTTCGACTAAACCACGACACCACTGCCGAACCCAATCCGAAGCAACACTCTGAAGTGCTTTTCCTGTCAGAAGCACACCCTGCCCTACCTATAGTCCAGACCATAATCAACAGTCCCCCGCACGTAGCAAAGAATGTGCTTTGTAGCTACCCAAGGCACCCTCCTGGGCTCAACCATGAATTGGCTAAGTGTGTTCACTGCAAAGCATATATCTAACCTAGTGTTGACTAGATACATTAAGGACCCAATAAGCTACCTATACAATGTGGGATCCACCAAACTAGAATCTAAAGCATGAAGCTTCTTCCAGTTGGTGATCATAGGTGTAGACATGGGTCTACAGTCTGCCATGTGAAATATGCTCAACACATCCCCAGCGTAATGCTCGTGCCCTAGAAAGATATGCCCCTCCTCCTACCACAACTCAAGCCCCAAAAAGTAATGCATCAGCCCAATGTCCTTCATCTTGAACTCCATAGCAAGATCCTCCTTGCAACCACTAATCAATCTCTCTGCCCCAGTAATGAACAAGTCATCAACGTACAGCACAAGAATGAGTAGATCATCCCCTACAACAATGTAGTATAAGTTCAGATTTCCATCACACTTCGTGAAACCCATTTGCTACAAGTATCAATCCTCGAATACCAAGCTCTCGGAGCATGCTTGAGTCCGTAGAGTGCCCGCCTCTACCAGCATACATGGGTCTACCGCCCACGTACCTCAAATCCCTGTGGCTGCTCAACATACACCTCCTCCTCTATAACTCCGTTCAAAAATGTGGTCTTCACATCCATCTTATGGATCTTCCAACCCATTTCTGCAGCAATACAAGGGACCAAATAGAAGTGCACCAAGCTATGGGAGCGAAGGTCTCATCATAGTCAACTCCCTCTATCTGTGAGACCCCTCTAGCCACAAACATCGCCTTGAACTTCTCAATGTTGCCATCTGCAGCATGCTTGATCTTGTAGAGACACCTAGAAGTCACAACTAACTTGCCCTCAAGCCTAGGCACCACTTCCCAGACATTGTTTTAAATGATAGAGGCATACTCCTCCACCATAGCCTCTCTTCATACCTCCTGGCTGGTAGCCTCCTTGTAGCTAGTAGGCTTAAAGTCAACAATGTTGGTAGCCTTGGCTACATAACTACAAAACCGCTCAGGTGGCACACTCTCCCTGTTCACCCCCTTCAGAGGACCAACAGACTCCGCTTCCTTCAAGTTGTCTTGAAGCCACTTGGGCCTCCTCTTCCCTAAGGGAACCTCATCCTCTGCCCCCTAGTCTGGTGAACCTGAAGACCTGCCAACTGACCTTGGTGTGCCTGTACCAGCACCTGTTCTCGAAGAACCTGTGCCTGTGTCAGCTGAAGTGCCATGTGGACTTTGTACCAGTGGACTCCCTAAAGAAGTGCTCAGTGAACTCGCCACTGGTGCCCCAGATGTCATTGACACTGAAGTACCTCCTGTACCAGTTGATCCAAAACCCTGAGGTCCTGCTCCCTATACCTGACCTCCCTGCTAAGGAGAAGTTTGTGACTCTCTCTCATCATACTCTTGTGATCTCCTATAGGCCCTCCCCTCCTCGAACTTCACATCCCTCCTAATCACCACTCTCTGTTTAGAAGGAATGAAGATCTGATAGGCCTTTAAAGTCTCGTTGGAACCCATAAAGATACCCTTCTCTGCCATGGGTTCCAACTTCATCCTCTTTCCCTTGGGGATATAAGAATATGTGAGACTTCCAAAGATACAAAGATATCCCACATGAGGCTTCTCTCCAGCGAAAGCCTCCTCTAGAGTCATATTCCCCAATACTTTGTGAGGACTCCTGTTCTGAAGATAAACAACAGTATTGCAGACGTCAACCCACAAAAACAAAGGCAACCCCTGATCATGAATCATCCTTCTAGCAACCCCAACAATAGCTCTGTTCTTCCTTTTAGACACCCCATTCTGTTGGGGGTTGTAAGGAACCGTGAACTCTCTCCTAATGCCCTCCTGTGCACAAAAGTCAGAAAACCCACCATCGGTGTACTCACCACCATTGTCTAACCTCAAGACCTGAATCTTCCTCTTACATGTCTGCTTTTCCACAAGAGCTTTGAACTCTTTAAAGCAACTGAAGACCTCACCCTTGGTCTTCAGGAAATATATCCAAGTGCTCCTAGAGTAGTCATCAATGAATATAACATAATACTCATAACCACCCAAAGACACATGAGACATACAACCATTAACATCAGTATGAATCAAGTCTAGGATACCTGTAGATTCGTTGTCACTCGCTGGGAATGGTAACTTGGTGTACTTGCCCAAAGCACACCCCCTGCAGACCTCATAATGCTCAACACTGAAATCAGGAACTCCAGTAGTGATCTCCCTCAGTACTCTCAAAGCTCCATGATGCATATGTGCCATCCTCCGGTGCCATAACTCGCACAAGTCTCTACTGCTGATGGTACTAGTGTGAGTGCTACAGATGTGCTACTCACCAATGCTCCTTCTGACTGAAAACTAAACCTATATATTTTCCCAGAGCGGACTCCAATCACTTTGGTCGAAGTGAAGGAAGCTCCCTTGGGATGCATCAATACCTGCCCTCCGGAGAAAGTGACATCAAACCCCTTCTACTCCATAGCAGACACTGAAATCAAGTTCTTCTTCATCCCCGAAACATACAAAACATCCATGACCTTAAAAGGAGGCAAAGACTCCCTCTCAAAGGTCACCGTCCCCACACCAACAACTCTCACAGTCCCCACACCAATAGCTCTCATAGTGCAGTCATCTCCTAGTACGATCTCAATATCCAGTGCCCTCTTTGCATGCTCTGAAAAGAACTCTCATGCACCTGGCATATGGCAGGAAGCCCCGCTGTCTATGTACCGCACATCGGATGATGTACTCCTACTAGATGTAGAAGCGATAAATGCAGAGTCCTTGTTAAACTGTGAAGCAAACTACTCCACCTCTATTGACGCTGCAGTACCCTTCTTCCCCTTGTTCTTCCTCTTAGGACACGTAATAGCATAGTGTCCCATCTTCTTACATGCCCAACATTTGACTTTGGACATATCCATATCTTTCTTCTTCTTCTTCTCCTTTCCCTTAGCCCCATCTGATGAGGCCCCTTTCTTGGCCTTCCTTTTGTTTTTTCCCCTGGCTACCAAGGCTACATCCTCCTCATCTACTATCTTCACCCCACCATTGTCAATCTTCCGTATCTCATGATGCACGCAATCATCCCAGAATCTGTCCTAGTTGGGAAGATTCTCCCTAGAGGTAACAGCATCTCCGAAGACCTTCCAAAAATTTAGGAAGTCTCGCTACAGCTATCCTGATTCTTGACTAACTTTGTGGGTGCAACTGCCTCACCAATAGCAGTGAAATCATCACATACCTTTTTGACCCTGCCAAGATAATGAACTACAATTTCAGCCTTTGTCATCCTGATGTTTTTCAATTGTTCTTTGAGTACCATCTTCCTGTTCTCATTGGTGCTCTGATAGAGAGTGGTTAGAGTTGTCCACATCCGATATGCATGTGTTTCTTCTCACCTGAGGAACCACATGATCCTTTAGGCTATCCATCAAAATCCCTTTTGCCTTTGCATTATTTTTTTGTGAATTCAACAAATTCATCTGCAGCAGTAGGAGATACAACCACTAGTTGCACTATGTCCCAAACTGTTGCCTCCTCAAACACTGTCTGAATTTTGTCCTTCCAAATGGCATAGTTGGATATCCCATCCAGACTGTCCTCTATCCCTAAGAACATGGCCATGACTGCTATCCAAAATTTACAAAACCAAGAAAATGGATAAATGAACTTTCCAGCACACCTTGTTGTCCCAAAAGTTCAATCTGTGTGAAATTTCATCTTGTTGTCCCAAAATATCAGTTTGCTGTCCAAAAATTCAGTTTGCTGTCCAAACCACTGTTTGTTGTCCCAAACTATTGTCTATTGTTCAAACTGCAATTTTCAGCCTCTAGCTCTGATACCATGTTGAAATTTGATGACTAAAAAGTTCCCTGCAATCCCAACCCAGTTTTAATTTCACCTTATCACTCTCATTCAGTGAAATTCCCTTTCCCATAAACATACCGAATTCTGGAAATGAAATTTTCAGATTAAAACACATGGAATTGTTAGCACATGTTGAAAATAAATATGGACGTAAACAGATCCGCAACACACATAAAAATACACAAATTTTTCGTCAACTTAGACCCAGGCAAAACCCCTTCAATCTTCTCCGGGGAAACCCTGTTAGAGAGCTCTTCAAATTTATTTATCTTTCAACTACAGGAAAAATACATTTACAGACAAAACAAAACAGCAAAATACAACTTATTTCTTCAGCCCAAAACTCCTTGAAAACAGTGCCCACTTTGCCTCGATTTCCATGCCCACTTGAAGCTGAAAATATGTACTGTACAGATACGGACTATACAGATTTCCATACTGATGTACGGACTATACAGGTTTTTCAAAAAAAAAAATCAAAAACTTCTCTTGAACAGCTTGCAACTCACAACATTAAATGTTGTTCGTATTGTACCTTTTGTTGTCTTCTATGCCTTGATTTATGTGCCCAGCTTTGCCCAGATATCACTCCTTCAGCTTGCTTCAACAAATTTCTCCTTCAAAACTTTTCTCCAGCTCTCAGCCTCCTTTCTCCAATCTGCTCTCATGATCATAGTTTTAAAACTTCGACTCCGACTCCAACTCGGTCGAGGATTGACTCCAACTCCGACTCCGAAACGGTAATGACTCGGCTGGCTCGATTTCAATGACTCGGTCGTTGTAAAAAATACATT
>APFE031385970.1:0-11791 GCA_000404065.3 Pinus taeda
CCAATTTAGGGTGATTTATCCCTAGAGAGAATATTTTGGGTGGAATGTGTCATCTAGAAATTCCAATCAAAGGTGGTGCACTCCAAAAAATTCCTTGAAAAATATTGGTATAGAATAAACTATTTTCGAGTTGGAGATTAATCAATAATGATCCTAAACTAAGAACATTTTTAAATGGAATCGATCTAAGGGAAATTGAAAAATACAAAGGGAAATACGTGTAGGAAGATGGACTTTGAAAACCCCCATGGAGGAGGAGGGTTAAAAAAGATACTTTTGTTATAATGCCAAATTATAAGACATGGAAAGAAGATAACAAAAAAGAGAAGAGTTATTACAACTACCCCAAATAGATGAGAAGAGATAATTAGCTCTTATCTTGAAGCCCTAAAAGGTAAAAAAAGGTTTGAGCATGAAGCTTAGTTTATTTGATGAGTCTTTAAGGTTCTATATGATTGCATATATCATCTTTGAGTTCAAAACCTAGATATATAATGCATGCTAGGAAATCTAATATTATGTTAATATGTGGTTAGCTCAATCACATATAACTAAAAATTTAAACTCACACTATAATTATTTATATTAATGTATTTGTAGTTCTATGTTGCCACTATTTTTCACAATAACAATAATAATAATAACAAATACATAACTACCTTGTCAAAATAACTTTCATTAATAGAAAATCATTCCTATGGACTTTACAAATTGGTAAAATATGGAAAAAAAATAACTTCATTCTTCATTAAACAACAACAAAAAAATATTCAATAAAAATTACTCTTTTAGATGGTATCAATAACAGATTCCAATTAAATGTTACTTACAAAAGAATAATTTATAACTAAGAGTTCAACTTAATAAAAATTATTTTAAATTTGACTCTCATTTTAACCTTTACAATATGCACTTCAAAAAATCATCAACAATTATTTCAATGAATATTTTCGTATTATTACATGAAATAAAATGGGAAAATTACTCAACAATACTCACAATTTGATATTCAGCACATATCCTATCATTTCAAGTGACACCTAATGTGTGATAAAATTGATGAATACCAAACGAATTTAAAATGTCAAACATACAGACAGGTAGGTCTATTTTCAGATAACCAATTAAATTATGAAGCAAAATTAAAACAGTGTAACGGAGCAAGATCATTAAAAAGAACATAAAACGATACTATGGACCAAAATTGATAATTAAAATGGGTATCCATATCGTAGTGGTTAGGTTTAATGTTCAACCTCCACCTCATTTAGCAACACTAAAATATTATTATATACGGTTTTAAAATCATGAATTATATTTGTTCTTAAATGATTTTTTATCTTTTGGTTTTAAAAATGAGTGCTGTTACACGAGTGTGAGATGCATGATATTCAGAGATCCGGTGGATATGGTATTAGTATAAGTTAAATTCATATTTCACCCGTAATATTGATGTAATACTTATATAAATATTTTTGAGTGTTTTGTAGAAATATACTAAATAAATATATATATTTATATTGATATTTAAATATATATATAAAAATAATTAAATATTAAGCATATGTTTTAAATTAAATGTGTTATAATAAATGCAAAATATAATGTTTACTGTTTTCCCAAAATAAATTAGGTAATATTAAACATTTATTATATATTTTTTTCCGTTTACATATTTTCTATTTGTTTTTTCGCTATGAATTAAATCCATCGGCAGCAGTCACTGTGAGGTAGAGTGGATTCAGTGGAGTGTGTCACATGTTTTTAAATTATTTGTTTATATAAGTCATTGTCTTTCTACGAGTTTTTTACAGAATTCATTTAATATCAAATTATTTATATCATTTAAAAGTAGACAAGTATTAAATTAGTTATTGAATTAATCTTTTCAATGAAAGATATTTAATTAAAGATTATTCAAATAAAGTAATAAAGCTCTAAACGATTTATGTAATAAAAAACAACGCACAGCCAAGATCACCATTAAAAAAATCCACAAACCAGGTATAACAAATCAAGGTTTCTAATGACCATTTACGTATTTAATGAAACCAAATGATCACACTCTTATTCCTTTTCCTTTTTATGCATGAAGAAATTATTTTTCCCTATATGCATGTGCTTTATTTTGATATTATATGTAATAATTAGGATGCAAGTACATACATTTTTTATAGAAAAATTCTTAGGATTCATATAACCTTTAAGAGGAAACATCTCTATGTCAACATTATAGTGTATGCGTTTATATTTTAGCTCATAGTTCATTTAATAATAATGTTTGAAGTCTTGAAACATTTTCCTAAAATATTAGATTTTAAAAACTAAAAGTATACAAATTTATTATTTATAAAAATATTTCTAACTCTGAGTGAAATCATTCTACATTAATGGGTATAGAAAATAGAGATTTCATATGTTGTACTCTATTTTTTACACAAAAGTTTTAATTATAAGTATAATTAAATAAAAAATGATATAATTGTAAGAAAAAATATTTATTTTCATATCGTAACAATAAATGTGATCGTTGTATTTTGACATCACAAGTATGTAGTAATATTTTTGTTATTCGTTTATTATTAATCTTCATTTTATACGCAAAAGCTCTAATTATAAGTATAATTAAATTCAAAGATGATATAATTGTAAGAATAAATTATTTATCATTGTAACAATAAATGTGGTAGTTGTACTTTGACCATCTCAAATATTAGTAATATTTTTGTTTTTCTTTCATTATTAACTTTTATTTCAATGTAATCTCAATATTTCTTTAAAATATGATTTTGTTTTGGAGGATTGTTTCTGTCCTCAGAAAATAACGACATAATAATACAACCACAACGCACTATCATCTAATCTATTATCTAACTTATAATATGAAAAATAATGATTCTAATTTATAACATGAAAAATACTGATTTTTCCGTTTATTAACACACTCAATTTTATAATAACATTTCCACACAGTGATAAGTATTTATTTTATAATAACCTTTTCATGCAATGGTAAGTATTTATATTCTTTCATTTATTGGTGGTCCCAATTCTAAAATACATATTCAAATAATGGTAAATTCCTTTCACAACACAATTTTAAAATAATGGTAAATACTTCTTTTCACTCAAATGCGAGTCTTATTTTCTCAAAGAATTATATCAAAACTAGCAGGGAAAGAAGTATATTATTCTTTTCCCTCTTCAATGACAAATTTAGCTGCTAATAAATTTAGTGTTCAATATCAAAATTAATTTGAAATAAAAAATCTTATTATTTTTATTTATTTATTTGGTTAATTTAAAGCTATATTAAATTATTTAAAAAAATAAAATTATTTAACTTTAATTTTATAATTTTTCTCCCTATTTAACTTTATTCAACCATTAACTCGTAATAAATTTAGTGATCAAATATCAAAATTTTTAAAATAAAAAAAGTCATATTATTTTATTTTATTTGTTAATATAAAACTATATTAAATTATTTATAAAAAAAAAATTATTAACTTCAATTTTATAATTTTTATTCTATTAACTTAATCAACCATTTAACTGCTAATAATATAGTGTCCAATCAAAAATTAATTTGATTAAAAAAATCCATATTATTTATTTATTTATTTGTTAAATATAAAAATATATTAATATTATAAAAATAAATATTTTAACTTTAATTTTATAATTTTTTATTCTATTTAACTTATCAACCTTATAAAAATAAATGTATGTTTACTAACATATTAACAACTTTTTTTTAAATATTTTGTGAACACGTCGAAACACGGTTCAGTCGATGCTCCTGCAACTAAACCCTAAACGAAACGATCCATGAACACCCTAGAGGGGGATCGACCCCCCCAACCTTCAACCCCTTCGTATTCGGCAGCCTACCTCTTGCGCCTACCATTACCTCATCAGTCTCCCGATCCAGGGACAAAGGCAAAGTTCTGGCAACAAACCACACCTCAGAAGCAAACGGATCTTCGACTGAGAAACGTCTCCCCAACAAGAATGGGACAACAGGCCCATCCCCCTGCAAACCATTATCGAAGGAAGCACCCTCATTAATCATCGAGGACCCTTGGATTGAGGAATACAAAGATCATATGTGCAAACATGCCCTAATTTGTCGTTTCATGGGAGTGAGACTAAATGAGAAAGCTCTCTGCTGGTGGATAAACCAAAAATGGAAGCCCAAAGGGAACTATGAGCTATAGTTAGGAGCAAGGAATTTCTTCACTGTCATCTTCGCCCACAGGGAAGAAAAAGATCACACTTTTGAAGGAGGCCCATATTTCTACAACTCGGCAAGACTGTACATAATGTACTGGAAACCCAACTTTTCTCCAGAGTAGGAAGATTTCAAAAAAGTTCCAGTCTGGCTTAGACTCTACTCCTTGCCGGTGGATTATTGGAATAAGCGGATCTTGGAAGCCATCGGGAACAAGCTGGGCGTCTTCGTCAAGACTTCAGATCTCACATCTCAAGGTAAATACACTACCTATGCCAGAATCTGTGTTTATATGGATGTCTCAGGACCCCTCCCAGGTCACATTGATCTGATCCACAAAGGAATTGATTGGAAGCAGTCAATCGACTATGAAAATATCCCTTTTAGATGCAGGAAATGCCGACAGCACGGACATCTTAGTCATGGATTCCCCTTGAATCAGTGCCCACCTCAGGCCCATGCAAATAATGCAGACAACTCGTCCCCAGATTACATGCCTGTTGCCAGGAAAAATAAAAAGAAGAAAGGGAAAAATCCTCTGAAAACCTCCTCCAACCTAACCCCCACCTAGCTGAATAGCTTTGAAGTTCTAAGCAACCTTGATCCAATTGAAAACCCTCTGGAATCCCATGCCCCCCAACTCAAGATCCACCTAGGTAGTCTCAACCATCAAACCCTGCATTCATCTCCACTCCAAACTCTGATCAACCCCAAACCGAGACTTAGCCTCAAATCCAGCAGCCCAACCCCGGTCACAAAAATACAATCCACGACCCTCTGCACACCCCTCCCTGCATTGAATCGCTTCTATATCAGATGCCATCAACTGATCCTATCAATCCCCTTAAAGAAATCCTGGGTGACCTAGATCTCCAGGAGGTCAACAAGAAATGGTCTAAACAGGGAGTGAATGCCATTCCTCAGGAACACCTGGAGAAAATCGAAATGGCATACCTGCAGTTAGAATGTCTCAACCAAAATACAACCAAAAAGCAATGGGGAGACAGCAGCCAAACAGGCATCCAAGCCAACCTAGACCTGGACCAATACAAGCCGAAAGGTCCAGGAAGAAAATGGGGGAGAAAATCGACTAAGCAACAAATACAAGAACTCGGCAGGCACCTAATCAATGACGGGAAAATAAGGGCTCTAGTCCTAACCAAACCAAAGATTCCTCAATGAAGATAACCGCATGGAATATCAGAGGGATGAATGGCACCTCCAAAAGACGGATCCTCAAAAACCGTCTTTTCACACAATCTCCAGACATTGTCTTACTTCAAGAATCCAAATGCTCATCCAGCAGCATAGAGACGCTTAAGAAACTCTTTGCAAAATACTATCAATGCATAAGCAGAGAAGCCATTGGGCAAGCAGGAGGGCTGCTAATGTTTTGGAACAAAAACAAGATTTTTATACAGAATGCGCTGTCCATTAAGCATTCGCTATCAATCATATTCAACATGCCAGACTCACAACAAACAATCTGTATCACCAATCTGTATGGACCTCAGCGAATTTAGGAGAAGTTCAAGCTGCTGGAACACTTGAACGAAATCAGACAACACCATGGTGCCAACCACTGGATCCTAGGGGGTGATTTCAACATGATCACAAACCTAGCTGAGAAGAAAGGAGGCCTAAGAAGATTCGACAAAGATGCAGAATCTTTTAGTACTTTCATAGCAGCATCTAAACTCATTGATGTTCCCACAGTCAATGGACTACACACTTGGAACAATAAGCAAGGGGGAAATAGGCATGTTGCATCAAGGCTTGACAGGTTCCTCATATCGGAATCCATCATGCTCCAAAATCTAGACATGGAAGCCACCATTCTTCCCATCGGGGGATCTGATCATTGGCCAGTACAGCTGCACTTTACCAACATGAACAAGCCTCAAAACAGGTCTTTTAGGTTCGAAAGATTCTTGATAGATCACCCAACCTTCATGCAAAATATAGAAAGCTGGTGGACCCAAACCTCTGTCAAGAGTGACAGCATTATGTACATCTTTCAACAAAAGCTCAAGATCATCAAGGCCAAGCTCAAATGCTAGAACAAGAACACATTTGGTAACATTTTTCAAGCCAAAAAAGAGCTCGAGGAAAAAATGGCAGACCTCCAACAAATAATGATCAAGGGCGGGCCCAACGAGGAAAGGTTAGCTCAGGAATCAAACCTCCAAAAGCAATGGGAAGATAGGCTAAGACTAGAAGAGCTACTATGGAAACAAAAATCAAGGGTGCAGTGGCTAAAGCATGGGGAACGAAACACTAGCTTCTTCCATAAATCAACCATTCAGCACAGAGCCAACAACCGTATTCTATCACTCAAAAAAGATGATGGTGCCAAGGTCTCAACCAGAGAGCAAATAGGATCTGAACTAAACTTATACTTCAGGTCACTGCTCACTGAGCCCAATCAAGATAGAACCCAAGCTATCAACAAAATCATTAGTGCTATTCCCCCCTTAGTGACGGAGGAGAAAAAATCCCTTCACCTAAGAGAGTTCACTGAGCAGGAGATTGAAGAAGTCGTCTTCAACATGGCTACTGACAAAGCCCCTGGACCAGACAGCTTTACAATTGAATTCTTCAAAGCTTGCTGGCAAGTTATCAAAGCTGACTTTTTCAAGCTGATAAAGAACTTCCATAGAACCAAGTGAATGCTGCTTGCCAGCAACGCTACCTTCCTCACCCCCATCCCCAAATCTGATCATGTTGACTCCCCTAACAAATTCAGACCTATAGCCCTTTGCAACATCATCTATAAAATCCTCTCAAAATTGATAGCCAACAGACTCAAACATATCCTTCCCTCAATCATTTCTCAAGAACAATCTGGATATGTTGAAGGAAGGCAGATAACTGACAGCATCATTCTCAACTAGGAAGTGTTGCATTCTATCAAAACTCAAAAGATCCCTGGCATGATCATTCAACTTGACCTCTCCAAGGCCTTTGACAAAATCAGCTGGACATACATCAGAGAAATCCTCCAGGCTTTCGGCTTCAGTCAGATTTGGATAAACTAGATAATGGAATTGGTCTTAGGAGCATTTTTCTCAATTATGCTGAACAATGGCCCCTTACAACCTTTCATCCCATCTAGAGGTATAAGGCAAGGAGATCCTCTATCACCTCTTCTCTTTGTAATCATGGAAGAGGGCCTCGGAAGATCTCTATGCCAAGCGATCCAAACGAATCAGCTCAAAGGCATCAAAGCTGCGCATCAAGGACCCACAGTAGCGCATCAGAAATTTGTCGACGACACAATGCTTATGGGAACCCCCACAGTAAAGGAAGCTCGAACCTTCAACAAAGTGCTAAGTACTTTCTCGGAAGCCTCAGGTATGGAGATTAATTTAACAAAATCCAAATTATTTTTGTTCAACACTTCTATTCATTTGCAAAGAAATCTCAGCAAAATTCTCAAGATTCAGAGGAACTCCCTTCCAACCAAATACCTTGGCATCCCACTCTCAGAATACGCCCCCAAAGCTGCAAATTGGGAAGAACTTCTCAACAAAATGAAGGCCAAATTGAGTAGCTGGACTCATAGAGCCCTAAACATGGCCAGCAGACTAGTACTGGTCAAATCAGTTCTTCAAACAATGTCGGCCTACATGCTCTCAGCCCTTGCAGCACCCAAATCAGTATATAAATCCATTCGGAACATCCAGCGGTCCTTCCTGTAGAATGGAGATTCAAAGAAGCGCAAATGGGCCCTCCTCAAGTGGACAGACATATACAAACCAAAGCTGGCAGGAGGACTAGGCCTAAGAGATCCTGAAATCCTAAGCAAGGCCATATCAACAAAAATCTGGTGGAGATGGGTGGAGAATCCTAATTCCCTATGGGGCACCTTTTGGAAAGCAAAGTACACAAATCAAATATAGGACAAAGACCTCATTAGGCTCACAGGCAGCACTCAAGGCTCCCCCCTTTGGAACAAAGTATGGGAGAACCGACATATTGTTCAGCAGCACTGCTTTTGGGAAGTGCACCAAGGCAACACCGCCCTCTTTGGGAAGATGCTTGGCAGCAACTCCCTCCTCTGGACCACCCAGATTGGACTACTCTCAAAAATGACATGCAAGAGGCAAGGCTAAGAAAGGTATCAGATTATTGGCAACCCCAAACTTTGACCACCACTTGGCAGAAATGGCTAACTAGAAAATAATGGCCAACTCAAGACAACAATGGAAATATAGATCATCTCTTACAACATCTAGACCAGCGAAGGATCCTCGCCTCAACCAGAGAAGACATCCTATGATGGGGAAATAATCCTAAAGGAACTTTCAATCTAAAAGTAGCCTACAGAATCATCGCTGCTTCACCTGACTGGCAACTGAACCCGAGATGGCACGCCCTTTGGACCAGAGGCACTTGGCCCAAAATAACCTTGTTCTCTTGGATGTTCCTGCATAATAGAGTGCTTACTTGGAACAATCTACAACGACGGGGTTCATCAGACCCTCTCGATGCGCCCTCTACGAGAATGAAGAGGAAACACTCAACCACATGCCCCACAGCCTGCGCTTTATGGGATGATACAGCGTTTATATTCAGGCAAACCAACAGAAACAGAGACTCGATATGCCTCACCCTAAGCAATTGGCGCTCCTCCATATCCAACAATAATCTGGTCAGCAGGGCATGGAACCTCATTTCGGGAGCCGTGGTATGGATTATCTGGAAAGAGCGCAATGCTCAAATCTTTAAGAACTTAGTGACGTCTATGGACAGGTTAATAAGAAAAACAAGGTAGCTAATAACAGAAACGATCCACGCCATGGACATAATGCCGCAAGAGGGGAATCCATCACCAAATGATCAAAGGATAGTCCAAATCTTCAATCTCAAAGCCATGACCACTCCCACTAGCAGGAACCAAAACACCGATTTGATGACGCAGGACAAATGGGGTATGCCTCCATCTCCATCGTTCAAACTAAACTTTGATGGGGCGTCAAAGCAAAACCCAAGAAAAGCTGGGTATGGAGGAGCAATCAGGGATCACACAGGGAATATCCAGCTTATCTACCATGGCAATCTGGGAACCAATACCAACAATGGTGCATATTTGATCGCTCTCATCAAAGGCATCACCCTGGCAGACCACTACAAATTTCTACCCCTGGTGGTGGAAGGAAACTCGGAGATTGTCATCAAAATAATGAGAAAACTACAAAACGACACTCAAGTGGACAAGATTACACCTAGCTGGAGGCTCTCGGCAATAGTAAAGGATCTGCAAGCCCATCTCAGCAACATTCAAGGCATCACCTTTCAAGCAGTAAGGAGAACTGCAAACAAGCTGGCCAACGCCATAGCCAATGTTGGCGCTGAGTCCAACAGGGAAGATTATCACACCCTCTGGCAAGACTTGGCGGAGGGGGAACTTAGAGAGAAATGCCACACCATAAACAAGGCAGACCAACAAGCATAGCGAATGCCACGCTCCCATGTTTCTTCCATATTTGAATCTACTCACAATTCTACACACTATCAACAACCCACTGGGGAAAAAAGAGAGAAAGAGCAGAGACTGGACCAGCTCAGTTGTACAAAGGCAGACACACGGAAGTCCTATCGACTCCCACTTTGCATCATGTATCTTACTATATTATATTAATATAAAGACTTGCTAAACCTTACAAAAAAAAAAAATGTCGACATGTATTCTGGAATGGGCTTCTAAGGATTTTACTCTATTATGGAAAAATTTAACCATTGCAAGGATCCCAAATATGAGCACTTCCATTTTTTTAATGGTTTTAACCTTTACCTATACCATAGTTGTGTATAAGTATTATAATAAATTTTACTTTATTTGCATGATTCATGTGTTGTTTATCTTTACTTCTACTGAAGAAGCTAATGAGATGTATTCTATGTGATCAAATTCCTAGGGTATTTTCTATAATTGCTTTTATTCTTAAGTAAAATTTTCTGACTATTCTCATATATTATTGACCCCTATTATAACTTTTTTTCCTTAATTTCATTTCCTGAAGGTTGTATACTAATTATCTTATTCGATTGCCTTGGGTATTCGTTATCTCTACTTAAGGTCCTTACATTGGTTTATGTTTCCCGACTTGGGCATTCAAAGCTTACTTTTGGCTCCTTACTTACTACACAGGTTGGAAACCTTGCACATATGGTCCAGTTTCTTTTTTAAGTTAATTGATAACTCTTTTTAAAGGGTTATACTTACTATATAATTTGAGGTTTCTTCCACCATGCTTAACATGGTTCTCATGTCACACTAATGTAAGATTTTTACAAAACCACCATGGCTCTATGGTTTTGTCCGTTAACGAGTTGGGCAATACCCACTCATTCTTCACATTGTATATACTTGCCATATATTCTAAATGAAGTTTCAATGTTTATTGCTACTCATGTTCTGTGCACTTATTTAGCCTTATATTATGTGACGTAATTGTTTTCTTATTTGGGGCATTCAATCCACGAAATAGTTGATAGTGGCAGTATGGTCAATTTATATTTGAGGTTATCTCGATTCAGTAACCTTGTTCCACGTTGTTGTATATGTTTGTTAATGGTATTGTTTGGATTATACATTTGATTCATTGGCATGTAAGGTGTATTATTAGAGCATTAAAAACTATATAACTAAGCATCACACTTTATTTTTATGGTTTTGACCATAACGGACATGGGTCAAACTTGTTATTTTTTTTAACTCATGCGAAGGCATCCGAGAAACCTGTCCTAATTTCTTCTCTAATTAGATCCTTTATAATAAAGTACTTATCATCCCAGAATGTACCTAAGGAATAGGTTTTGTCAACACCAATGGGTAGATACTAATGTTGAGTTATCTAACATAGAAAACCCAATTTACCTAATCATGTATGCTACTATCTTACACTAGTAAAGTAAAATTAAAATCAGACCTACCTTATGCATAGTAATTGAGGCCACAAGGAACGATTACCAAAATTAAATATCTCCCAGCATTTGTAAACTCATTTGTTAACCCAAATAGTGCATAGGGCCCTAACACCTCTATTGTCACTCGCGTGGAATTTATGTTTAATATGAGTTTTTATGATATTAATGTATTGTATTTTAGTTGGAGGTATACAGAGTTGGACAATATGGTCATGCCAAACAAATTTTTAATATTATACCCATTGATTTTATTAATTAGCTTGTCATGTTATACAAATTGTTAAACATTATTGTCTTGCTACATATATACGATAACTTCACTAATGAAGTTGCAAGGTAGGGCAGGTAGGTAGCATCATAAGCCTCCAATATGTACTATGTATAATTCAAAGTATAACAACACAATATATCAAACGGTGTGAGACATTAATAGCATCATAAGCCTCCAATATGTACTGCATATAATTCAAAGTATAACAACACAATATGTCAAACGATGTAAGACATTAATACCAAACAAACTGCCAAATTATCCATCTCACATATGAAACAAAACTCCTAACATAATTCAATAACAAAATGTTGGGAAGTTTTGCTTTCTTCCAATATAAATATTATAAAAAA
>APFE031385980.1:5774-43739 GCA_000404065.3 Pinus taeda
CTATATGTTGAATATGCTTTGTTTTATGGAATATTCAGGTGTTATGTAATTGTTTGATTGTTAGTGTATGCAGGTTTCGAAGTGAAGGAGGAGCTCATCTGGATCGACGAGGCTATACTGCTACAACGAGCGTTGGATTTCAAGTAGGATCGAAAAACACTTGGTTTCTCATAGGATAATGCATGTTTAGAGAAGGATTGTTCTTAATTGTCTTGTTTGTCACTAGAGAGTCTTATACTCCTAGGGAGGTTAGTTTTATCAGCAAAAATAACTCTTTCTGTATGACAGTCATCCTCCTTGTTATAAAAGGAACCTCATAACTCAAGGAAAGGGATTTTGGAGGCTTAAAGCTTTGGAGAGCTAGTCTTGGCTTCTCTAAATGGCATAGGAGAGAATAACTATTCTTTGGAGAAGCAAGAAGTGACTTAATGTTCCACTATTGGAACTAGTGCCTCCCCATTGTAATCATCTACTTGGATTTTTCACCTAATTGAAATTCAATGATCCAACACATTTTCATGCATGTATCGCAAATGTTTTAGGAGTATTCTTGGGATGTTTACGGTATATGGTGTGTTCATATATAATGAAAAAATTGAACTATTTCGATGGATTTGATACTTACCTTGTTGAATGTGTGTTTTATTTGCTTTACAATCGTTATGTGAACTATTTCACTAATGAATATTGTTATGCTCTCGTGTGTCTCTCTTAGGCTAGTACTATTACTTCCTTACAAAGACTACTTTTGTCTCTCGCTCATGAAGGTATTCTTTTACACAGTGTAATCTATGTTTCACGTCAACTTGCTTATTCAAGGTTTATGTATATAATATCTTATGTTATCCTTTGAAACCAAGACGAACCTTACATTTATGGTGTCCGAGCTAATACTCTAGATGGGGCTCCTACTCCAAATGGTGTGAGGTCTAATTAGGACTTCACATCAGGGATATCCCATGTATGTTGGTGGTATCTAGCACCGTCAACACTTCCTTAAAACTTCTAACCTCAACCCTTAGGCTTCTCAAGCTATCCATCCAATCAGGAGAGTTTGTCCCTCCCCCATGGCCAACTGATATTTCTTCTTCATTTTTCCTTACTTCTTCATTCCTATGAGATGTGCGGTGAGAACTATATTCTACCATCTTTTTTATCATCTCTTGGTCATCAGGATTTATGTTGTAACACCCTCTACTATTCAGGGTTATCCTCATCTAATGTTATCTTACCTTCTGTTTTTTCATTCACACATAATTGTTAGACACATAACAATGAACAACAAGAAACATGTACATGATCTTGCTTTTGCAGAACTATTATGGAAAACCTTAGTTGAAACAAACAATCCATATCAGTATACCAATGTAAATCAATCAAGAAATTATTGATACATCGGCCTACATAGTCCATAAAATATACATTTGTCCACATAACCATTAGCTCATTAATCACAATGAAATGGGTCAAATTTTAGTCCATGCTACATAGGTAGATAACAGAGTAACTATGTCAGTAAAATAGTCATAGACCCGCTTTTAATACCTAAACATTTGTTTAGTTAATTTCTAAAAATCACTATAAGGCCTTCTTGGGGGAATTTTGTTGTTACTTGCCCGTGATAGAGCCCATCCAGTCCAAGTGTTGAACCTGGATTCTCTAATGCCACTCTGTAACAGCCCCCTAATCATCAACATAATATCGATTAAGAGGGGTTGGTTACTATATTAAACCAAGATCCAAGGTGTCATTATGGAAGTGGGGTCTAAAAAAATTGACCTCTTCAATTTACTTAAAGTCTGATTTTGACATCACCATTGTGTCTGTCTCGTTCATGGGTTTGGGTTCCATGACCCCGCACTCTACATTAACATGAAACCTTTACCTATATGCACATACATACATATACATATATGCTACCAACCCCTCAACGACTGTTATTTTCCACCAAACCCCTCATCTCCTAGGCTCTGTTACTTGGCCATTACAATTGTGTGCTTAATGTTTTGCTCCAGGGTTGACCCTCCAAGTTGACTCGTCTGTGGGTTTGCACATCTACACCAATAATTAGTTTCCAGGCACACGTGTATACCGCCGCATCCTGGGCTCACGTCACCCCTCTCATTTAAGTGTGCACTCCTCCTTATACTTATGGGGAATAGCCTTCAAGCTTAGGTGCCTTGGTAGGCCCTCCGCCCGATACTATCAATGCTTTTGATAGGTCCTCATTGGCATCAAGATGATGGCCTTGCCAACTCAACCCGATCCTCATCATCCTGAATCTTCCTTTGAGCAACTTTCTATGGGATTTTGGGATGTGACCCCTTCAGGCTTACGTCATCCCTGACCACTGCCCATTCGTTGATCACCTCCACCGCTTAATCTTGGACACTCATCATCTTGGCCTTGAATTGAGTTATGTTGCATTCTTATGGCTATTGATCTGGCCTTGGAGCCAACCCTTACTCGTCTTCGTAAATTTTGTCCCAGCCATAGATAACGTTAAAGGACTAACGATAAAGATTTTTCCGCCTGGGTCATTTTTGAAGGGATTCAACTGTGGATCAACCACGATGGTTCTACAAATGCTTATACCCACATGAGAACTCAAATATTTCTTATTAAGGCTACGTAAAGCACACATGTGTGTTATCCCTTTTAATATTATAATCAAATCATCCTTGAATATTTTTAATGGCAAAAAAATAGAACACGAAATAGGGTCTTGCCCATTCAGCCCTTCAAGACATACATTCTCCTTGATTTCTTATTAGCTTATGGGAATGTGTCAATGTCAGTCCAGATATCCCAAGGCCCCTCTTAAAGGTCCAACTAGTACGACAAGCTTACTGTGACAACTAAAAAACATATGATACCGAAAAGGCCGCAAAGGAATCAACAATACACAAAGAAAAAAGGAATTATCCCATTTAGTTCAATTACAAGCTTGGACCATAAGCATTGTCACTTAACCAAAAATAACACAAGCCTGCAATCATCTCATTCGGTTGAACAGGAAATCTAGGAAACTTGACCAAAAAAATGCCCAATATATGAATACCCACTATGGAGTATCAATCGAATTGATCACCATGGCTAAAACTATTCATTTAAGCACGGATTTTCCCATTCCATCTCCACACAGAGACAACACATTCAACCTTGAGACTTCAACCTTAACAAGTTCATAGAAAGGATGCATCTTTGTATGGAGTACAGAATTTTAAAGTCAATCTATTCAAGCTCATAAGGTCGTGCCTCACACAACACCAGATGTAAATTTATTAGACTGGGCCCTTAATAAAATGGATGTATAAAATCAACACCAGGATATGCATCATCGAAGGCTTGAATAAGGCTCTTATACAAACAACATGTCAGTGAGTATGAAAGAGGAAATCCTCCATACTATCACCTTACCACACAACAAGGAAACACAAGCTTGAAATCAACATAATCATCATATTGTAATAAAGAAGAAGAATGATCATGCTAATAGTGTTGTGACATAACTAGTGTTCTTACACAATATACCAGCGCCCTTAAAATAATAAGACTGCATACCAGTTAATTCTTTGAATATGAATCACACAGTCATGTCTCGTGTATTACTAAAATCATTCCAAACCAAAAATACAATGCTCATTCATTGACATATACAATACATGAGAAACACTTATCTTATGATTTTTTGGGGGGGCAACTATCTATGTCTATGACTCTCCACCCAACCATAGATAACTACAGCAAGTTCTCACTTGCAACTATCACCCCCGAGTCAAATTCTAGAGATTGAGGGGCCTTTTTCTTGAGGGATTGGAATAAAATATTCAACGAATTTAGGAACTCTAGAGGCCTCTCCACCTCGACCCTCTAACTGAGTTGCAAGAAACAATGCACAAGGAATCGTGAGACTCATTGTCTCCACCCTTCTAAACCCAACACCTTGGTTCCACCTATCTTGGTGACTCCAAAACCACAAAAAATCAAACCTACAGCAAGGAAGCCATCCAAAAATCCTCCAAGAATTTTTCCGGTAATAATTCCTCCACCCTAGCCTTTTAGTATTTTCCGAGAATCATCATCTCCACCCTTTGGCTACTAGAAACTCAAGAGGAAAATTCTCCCCCACCTGGAAGTGATTTCCTCCCTAACTCATTTCCAACCAAAATTTATTTCTCCCACTTGTTGTTGTTGTACTCTTTCTCTACTCATGGTGGTGTTGAACTTCATGATCCCTACTTCTGTTGAAAATTCAACAATAAAATCATAATTTAATTTTGTCCTTGAATTAAATTAGGAATGAAATTGTAATTCAACATCTCATGACAACTTTTATTAGTTAACTAAGTTAATTTGACTTAGTTGGCTCTATTAATTCGAGTTGAGGGTCTAACTTGAGTCATGAAGAGGGTCTCCTACTTTATAGGAGACCTGGTTGAGTTTATTTTGACTTGTAATTAATTAACTTAGTTTAACTGGGTTAAAGTTAGTTAAACTAGTTCCAACTATTGGAGGAACTAGTGGGAGGTCTAGTAGTGTGGTGTTGCCTACAGTGTATTGTGATCATGCTTATAGTGATCAACTAGTAAACTGATGATTCACTCATAAATAACTTATGCATGTCAAATCTGAGAGTTATTTAGTTGAGATTGGAGTTCAGAGACAGTGTGCTATTAGTTGTATAATCATCTTAATTGTACAGGTGGTGCATGTAGTCAGAGGAAGGCCTATGAGGATTGCGCAATTCCAATTATGGAATTTACCTAATTAATAGGGGGCTAACTCCCAAGGAAATAGAGACTTGGGCAAGAAGAAAATTGGTTAAGTATTGACCTGGAATTGTCTAGGAAGTTGTGAGACAGATAGAGATAGTGCAAAGGTTGCCCGGGCTTGAGAAAAGCATTGTAATCTTCTCATATTTTCTTACTAATGCAATATATGGATAGCAGGGGTTTTTAGTTATGGATTTCCCCAGGAAATCATTGTGTAATGTGTTGATTGAATTCCTTCCCTCGTATGCTTTTTTATTTCTCAATCGTTTAATTATTTTTGCTGATGAGTAGAGTAGATTCAAGTCTATTGTTTTAGTAAAATACAATTAGCAGTTTGAATCTACAATAAATTTCTACATGGTATCATAGAAGAAATCACTCTAGAAGAGGAGAATATGAGTTTGTATTTTGCAAGTGAAATTGAATTTGCAGTATCATACTTCAGAGCTAGCAGGATGTCGTTCTACAGATTAAGACTTGAATATGCCCTTGAAGGTAGTTCAAACTATATTTCTTGGAATGACAAGATGTGGGCGGTGTTGGAAGACAACGGGATTAAGGAATTCATAGACAAAGATATTCCTAAGCCTCCAGCAGTTGATGCTCAAGATCTGGCAGAGTGGAGAAAATGTGTTTCAAAGGCGAGAAGGATTATCCTTGAAAAAATTCAAGATCGTATTGCCTTAAACCTCCACGATAAGGAGACTCCATATGCAATGTGGAAGGCCTTGACAGACCTATTTCAAAACAGCAGTGACCACAGGAAGATGGCACTGAAGGACAATCTCAAGAAAATCAAGATGGAGAAGTGCAACACAATACCAAAGTACTTGACCAAGTTCACCCTATGTCGGGATGAGCTTGGAAGTGTCGGTGTTATAGTTATTGAGGATGATCTGGTCAGCCTAGCACTTCTAGGCCTTCCCAAGAATTGGCACAACTATTAGGACTCGATAAATGGGAGGGAGAAGATATGAGAGTGGGAGTGTTTGTGCTCCAACTTGGTGGAAGAAGAGATTTGGCAGAACACCAGAGATGGATCCTCATCCAAGCATGATGATGAGGATAAGTGTTCCTTAGCTAGAAAGGCGAAGAAAGGGAAATGGAAGTCATCGCATTCCAAATCAGATTCCAGTCAGGGCAGAAAGAAGGATATGTTGAAGATTAAATATTTTCACTATCAAAAGCTGGGACACTTTACCATGAAGCGTCCGCATAAGAAGGTCAGCAAGAAACTCTTAGGAGGAGTGGCAGGTGAAGCTCTTGCTTCACAATTCGAGCTAGATTTCACCCTCATCGCTTGCATGGTGACATCAGTGATGGGTAATGTGTGGTATCTGGATAGTGGAGACTCATTTTATATGACCAAAAACAAAAAATTCTTCAGTGACTTGGAGGAGAAGGAACTCCATATGCAAATTGAAATGGGAGATGATGGGAGGTATAGCACGACCGGCATTGGTATTGTTACATTTCAGAGGGATTCTAGTTCTCCTGTCACATTAAAAGATGCAATGTATGTTACAGGTGCTACACAACATTTTGTCACTGTCCATATACTCCCTGTTTCTTGATCCTGGAGGACCTCTACAGTGAACCCCGCATGCTTTTCCTTCATGAAGAAACTCCCATTGTGTCCCTCTTCATGAGCAGATCATTTCCCTTTCGCACCATTTCCCCTGAAACTTCTGCTTTGCCTAGTTTACAAGACCAGTGCTAATGGCCTTTGTCTTCCCCACACCGATGTGGAGAGATTAGCACTACTCCTCGCGCCAACTAGAGCGACTGAGTTGTGTTCCAGTTGCGTCGGTCCTGTTATGGAAATTTTTTTAAATTAGAGCTGAAGCTTCCAGCTCTAGAAGCTCTGTAACGGAAGTCTGGTAAATGGCTTGGCCAGATGGGGTCGAGGATGACAGTGTGGGCTCCTTTCCCCTATAATGATGGAACTACCTCAAGGGATAAGTCCTTCTCCCATGAGAAGAGGATCCATCTCCCATCCATATTTCCTATATAAACCTCCCTTCTTCCCAAGCAGAAGCTAGTCCTAGTGTTATAGTGGCAGATTTTTGGTTGAGTGTTGATGTTATTTTGGTTTGGAGTAGACAAGCAAGCTATTACTAGTTGTATCTATCTAGTTGTGTGAGGGAGAAGTTTGTTTTGGTTTGAAGTGAAGCCTAGAGGGAAGAGCTTTAAAACTATTATTGTTTGAAGCCATCGTGGAATGCTAGCAGAAGTGTGTGGGACCTCATCTTTTCAGAGGAAGACTGCAATGTCAAGACGAATGGTTGTAATCTCTCTTTGATATTAATATATGCAACTATCGATTGATTTCCTACATGTTTTGTAATATTACATATTCGTGTCTTAATGTTTCTTGACATTTTAAGTAGGTTGAATTGCAATTTTTCTATTATTATGTTTGTGTGTTGTTGTTGTTTACTTGTTTCAGGAGCTTGAAGAAGGAAGCGAGAGATAGCTGGAACAAGCAAGCGAGGACATCATCAAACAAGATAAGCGACCAAGAGGTAGTCCCTCTTGATTGATTCTAACCTAAGGAAATCGTCCATAGAATGTATTTGTTGTGGCTAGACCCATTATTGGTCTAGAGGAATTCGTTTGTGTCCTCACTTATAATTTTACTTCACCACAAATTGGTGACTCCACTGGGGATCCCAATCCTTTTATTTGTCTTGGATTTCATGATTTCGTGAGAATTGATTATGTTTCTTTTCTCTTGCTCACTGGTCTGAGCCTAAAATTCATAGTAGTAGATCTGATCCCTATTTTCAAAAAAAAAAAAAATCCTTAGCTACCTCGATCAGCACGCTTAATCCACTAGCAGTCGTGCCGACCAGCGTGAGTTGCTGAGAAAAAGTCACGTCGACCAGCCTCTGGCACTTGTTGTCAGTTAGGCAGTTGTGTCGATGCCTATAAGTGAAGATTAGGGCTTAACCCCAATCTTGGCTAGTGTGTTTTTCTCTTGTGGTTTTGACCCCGTAAGCCTTTTTGATTGTTTTCTCCCTTATTAGAAAGCTACTTTTCATTTGGTTTTGTTTTCTTGTTGGCTTGTTATCTTTCTGTTTGATTGATTGAGTCATCTAGTGGCCAGCGACACTAGGTCATCTAGTTGGTCACCCATTCAACAATTTTTTAACTCACTAAGTCTGGTTGTAGGTGTGTTTACTCTTTGCATTTTTTTTTTGGTCCTTTTTATGACTTTGACCTCTTTTTGCACAAGTTTGAAAAAGTTTCTTTTACT
Source organism: Pinus taeda (assembly GCA_000404065.3). Lineage (NCBI taxonomy): Eukaryota > Viridiplantae > Streptophyta > Pinopsida > Pinales > Pinaceae > Pinus > Pinus taeda. The sequence continues at coordinate 13,809 of APFE031385980.1, forward strand.
TGCCTAAACATTTCTTTTCCAGCATAGATTACATTGTTGGTCTTGTGTTTGGTAAAGTCAGTGTCTCATTGATCTTAATGAGCTTCACTTTTCATGTTTTCACCTGCTTGAAGACCTTATTGTTTCGAGAACATTTTCACTAAAAAATTGTATGCGAAAAGGTTGTTTCGTTGTTTCATTAAAAAGTATGAAATTCTAGCTTGTTGCATTATTATCTTATGATAATTTGCATCTTTTAAAAGACTAGAATTGCATCAGCATTTGAAAAAGGAAGATAATTTTTTGTTTTTGAAAGGATTAATAGATAAGTGCTTGTCAGGAAATTAGGAATTGGAATACATTTTTCATTAGTTTATTTTTTTTTTAAAGTAAGGTAGTGAAAGATCATTTCGTTTTCAGTTGCTTGATTGTTTGCATTTGATTGAGCAGTTTCTACCCTCTCTAGTGTAGGCATTTCACGAATTGAAAGGGTCTTGTCTCATTTAATTGCATTTGAGGTTTTTCGAGTAGCATCGCTAAGACCTAAAAACTAAAACTTAACTCAAGATCAACTTTAAAATGAATTCAATTAACCTAAGGTGAATTTGACATTAACGATCATATCTATAAGTTCTAGGCTAGAGACATGTTCCGACGTCTTTAAACCTAGCAGTTGTCGTTAGATTTGGTGTTAGACAGTGCTAGTATGGATTTGTTCTCCCCATACCATCGAGTATATAACAGGAGACCCCACTAGGCTGCAATCCTTTTATTCTTAGGAAGCCAAGTCGGCCGCCTTGCAAATGTGATACACCAAACACATCATTCGGGAAAATTGCCTGCTCGTACTTCTTGGTTTGCCGGGAGGTATTCTACAGTTCACGGTTGCCTGGTAATCCTATTTACCTAGATCATCCAAAGCAGTCATTTGATCTTTTTGACTCATTAAATTTAAAAGATCATTCGAGCACTTGTCCTTTCGAGCTCGTTTCCAATCGAAAGTGATAGAGTCATCTTTGTTTCTTTTTCGACTCTTAAAAAATAAAAGAGCATCAATCTTCTATGCGTCTTAATAATTTATTGCCCACGGTCTAAAACATCATGTTAGTCTTTTTGACCAAATCGTGAGTTTCCTTAAAATAACATTTTAAATCCTTGAAGTTATTTGTTACGTTGACTAAGACAAGGTCATTGTGGCTGAACCATCTGGTTCACCCAATTCCTCTTCCTCTCCTCCATCTGAAAGATTGTCTGAGGTGTCATTTCTTGAGTTACCAGAGTCACTAGAGGACCAAAATGTTGAACTCACAGTTGTTTTGAGTGTTCAACCATTGTCATCTCGTCCTCCTCCTACTTTCAGTACAAGGTCATATACTGATCTTAGCCAGGAATCTCTAGACAATCCCATTCGAACTCTAGAGAACTCGCTGACCACTAACGGTCAGCTTGGACTGGTATCTATCCTCTGAACCCTTTGTTTGATGTTGTTGAGATATCACCACAACGTCCTTACAATCCGTACAACCAGTCGGGTGTTCCTTTGGAACTATCCCCCAATACTCGTTCAGTCATTCGTCGTCGTTTGTTTTCAAAAATGGAACCTGAAGGCGATGCTCCAGTCACATCTCTGGATGAGTTCGAAGTTTCTACTCCACACACTGTTGAAAGGGAATAATTGCAATTGAAATTTCATCCCAAGGGTTTCCCTTTTTCGGAAGGTATTCCCTCTAGTTTGCCACCCAACTATGTGTCTTTGGGGCACTTGGTTTCAGGTACACCTAGTGCCTCATCACTTTACCATAATCATGTATGAGCATCAGGCATCAGGCCTACGTCAGGCCTATTCGTTATGAACACGACCTCCCAACAGGTTGTTACTTCAGTCCCAGTGCAACCCATCGTTCTAAATACTCTTGTATCTTCAATCCCAGTTACTCGTCAGACACAATAGATAGTTTCAAAGATTGTCTCTGTCAGTTCCTCCATCCCATTAGTCAGTGGCCAGATTGTGCCACTGCCTAGGGGGCAGAACCTAAATGTTTCTATGGAGTCAGGTGCCACTAATGTGGGCATCTCACAAGCTCACATGCTTGGTATAAACCAGCCTTCTTCTGGTATTATTTATAACCCTGCTGATCCTACTTGATCAAGAAATGTCCAGTACCAACAGGTTCAGAATCCCATTGGTCCATCTGGATCGAGCAATGTTCAGTATCAGCAGCCCTATGGGGCTCAGGTCCAATACCAAAATCCTTACATTCCATATGGTTCTCAAGGATTGGTTAATCAGCCTTAGACCCTCCAATCTGGGTAGTACATCCAGCCTGGCTACAGCCAGATTCAGTTCCGTAATTTCCCAGGCACTATTCAAGTGCCCTTTTTTGGGCATGGAATCCCCCCAGGGGATGTTTTAGGGCTCAAAGACCAAGTTTTGACCCAACAGTGTTGTAAAGACTCCGCGAATTGTGAGCACGAAGCACGAAATGTATGATAGAGTCACAGGGTTGTCTACCCTAGTTTTGTAATGTAATGTCGGCCTACCCATCGTACGTGGACCATGGGATTGTATAAATATAGCGAGGCTCTAAGTGTAAAAGAGAAGGGAGGAATAGAATAAATAGGAAGAAGGAAGCAAGAAGATAGTGTCTAAGTGTGTCTTGGGTCGTAGAGTAGGAGAAGGCTCTGCAGCAGCTGAGTGCATGGACCCCTGCAGCTGACAGCGCAGGGCGGAGTCGAGTTTGTAACCGAAGAAAAGATTAATAAAGAAAAGATTTGTTACCAATTCGTGTATCTGTTCTTTGATGAATGCATGTTTAATGTGAATCGCAAATATATTGTTTATTTACCGTGCGCACCTATATGAATGGTTTTTGTTGATAAGTATAACTTAAGCATGCAAGTAGGGTAAAATAATCAACTAACATTGGAATACTACTAAGGAATTGGTTAATAGTAGCATTCAGCCCCCGAGTAGGGCTACGCGAGGGCAATGTTAGGGCCTAAATCTACCTCAGGCTGAGAAAGGTAGGATCTAGGGTAACATCAAACCACACTTAACCTGGTAGCTAGCCCTACCAGGTCGGGAGAGGGCTCTCTCCTGTCAATCTCATCAAAGTATGATCAATAAGGGCTTGAGATAATTGATATGATGACTAATATTAGGCTAGGTATGTATGCAAAAGGGTTTGATTGAATTTAATGATGTTTTTGTTGGCTCAGATGGTGTTAACACCCAGGTTGTCCTCTTTGACTCCCAAGAGGATACGGCCGGGGTAACCACTAACCAGGCTTTGGAGTGCAGCTTCTAGCCCAGCTGCAGTCAGAGAGGGCTCTCTCTATTGGGTTTATCACTACTTTCAGTGAGAATCTTAGGCTAGTTGTGTGTTGAGTTTTTGGGTTGTTTTTGTGTATTTGGTTGGGAGGATGATTCTGTTTCTTCTGAAATATATCAACAGATGATTAATCCATTGGGCAACGGGGTCTAGGAGTGTTTCTCTTGAAATCTTGATTCAGGTGAGGGGAAAAAGCTATAGGGCCTGTGTGCATTTTATGAAACAAACTGTGAAATTTGGATTGTGATGCATATACAACTAGTAATGAGCAATGAAGATTTCGTTACTTTAGGTTGTATATTTGTGGAAAAGACATGTCATCTAAGAGCAATCACTTGAATTCTTAAAACAACAATGCACAGTAAGGAAATGGTTTAAAGGTAGCATTCAAGAATTACCCTTTAAACACTTTTAGAAGAAGAAAACATGCGAGGCAGTTCAGATTGAGCTCAGGGTAGTGAGTAACTAAATCCTGGAGCTATCCTTTTTCTTTACTGTCTAGAGTTTAAACACAGAGGAAACATGAGAGACAGGAAATACGAACACTATATGGAATAACTGGAAACATTCATAACATACTGAGCCATTAGAAAACTTATTGAGTCATGTAATGAACAGGAATCCTGCAACTTCAGGCCACCCATCACCAAGAGACCAGGAGAAAACACCTCATTGAAGAAATCCCACTGCCTTTGTATTAATCTGTCTGTGAAATTTACAATATCAGAGTAGCAGAGAATATCTTAAGAAAGAAAATCTTACATCCGGAGTCCAACCCCTCTTTTACAAAATGAAGGGCAATATATAGAAGTTTGTTACAAAATATCTCAGGCATGAGTCATCTGAGCGGAAAAATATCTCTTACATTGGGATAGAGAAAGTAGATGAGAAGTTATTACAATCTTAAATGAGCTATAAAAGCTATTAACTGCTGTCAGAGTAATTTTGACATCTGGAGCTTTCTGGAGTTGGTTGGAGTCTGTTGACTGCTTTGAATTAACTGCTGAGTGGCCTTGTATGCGGCTGTATGTCCTTTTGGTGAGCTGTCATGGTCCTTCTGCTGAATTTGTCTTTAAGTGCCTTAAATGCTTGCTTTATCCTTATGCTGACCTGTATTTTCCATCCCTCTCAAAACATTTCATTTAGTCTTGATCCTTCCATCTTTCATTTAGTCTTGATCCTTCCGTACGGAACTATACAAACCATGAATTCCATTACGGGAACAAGCCTTTGTCTGCATGGTGGATTTCACACAAGTGGCTTGAGCAGAGCCATCTTGAGGGATGAGGAAAATATCCATCTTCATTTCCATGTTGTCCTTAACAACTGATTTCTGATCTAAGTCATCTGAGCCCTTGCTTATATTGGCTGCTTTAAAAGTATGTGGACTTATGACTGCTTTTGGCTTGGCCTTTTGGTAACCGAATGCCTGAAGCTAATGTGGCAGAATTCTGAGCATGGATTGCCACCAATCTTCTTTGGGCATCTGGTGTCTTCTGATTTTGATGAGAGTCTCATCAGCCTCTGTGTATTTGAAGAAATTGGGAGGAGTTTCAAAGAGGTGATTGACCTCATTTTCAATGAAGAATAAGCCTCCCAATTTATTGTACAAGTCTTGCCCTGAAGGAGGCCCTTTTTGTTCAGATGAACTGCCAGTTGCAGTGATCTGATTCTCCATGTATGTCTCCATTCTGTTGACAAACTGATCAAGGGTAACCAATTTTCCTTGACTGCTCAACAGACTGGGCAGGCCTCTTGCTTGCAGCTCCACCAGTTTGGCCCTGAACTCATCCACATCTTTTGTTATATCGAAGCATTTTCTCTCCACTGCCTGTACATAGCCCCTGAGTGTGAGTACCTTTTTGGCATGGAGGACTGCTTCTGTTCTATTCGGAATACCCATGGCAGCCAACTCCTCCTCCTCATGTCTGTTTAGGTAATCAACTATTCTATTGGCCTGATCTGGCCTGTCACCTAACACAGCTTTAGCCCTATCAATGTCCACCCTGGCTTGCTTTAGGAGTTCCATCTGCTGATGGATTGTCTTTATGGATTTCCATTGATGGGTGATAGACCTGCTTATTCTGGCCCATAGCATTCTCTTTATGTCGGCCAGGGCTGTTTCTAGATTTAACTCCTTTTCTAAAGTCTTTATCCTGGCTGTCAAAGTCTTTATTTCTCTGCCCTGCTCAGCCACTGTTTGCTTGGATTTGTCATATTTTGACTCCAGCTCTGCCAATGTTTCCTTGGCCTTCTTTATCTCATCTGCCTGGAGCTCCATTTGTTTGACAGCCTTGGTTATGTCCTCTATGGACTGGCTGTCCTGCTGACCTGTTGTTGTTGGAGCTGTTGATGTTGTTGCTGCTGTTGTTGAAGTTGGTGGAGGAGCTTGGGGCGTATTTTCTCCCTGTTTTTCTTGTAATGCTCCCTCCAATTGTTTTTCTAACTCCCTGATCCTCTGATCCTGCTGTAGCAGGAGGTCTAACTGATCCTCCTTCTTTTTCTGTTCCAGAAGTTCTGCCGTCTGGGGATGTTTAGTTGGTGGCAGCTTTAACCTCTTCTTCAATGCCTTGAGGTCATCATCCTTTTTCTTCAACAGTGCTTTGACCCCTGTTGGGTCATTAGGATCATACCCCGTGTCAACAATGATGTCCTCAAGGGTTTTTATTCTGGTGTCCTTGGCCTTGGAGGACAGTCTTTCCACATTTAGCTGAGTATCGGTGTTTTTTAGTGCTTCCTTCAGCTCATAGGCCAATGTGGCCTTCTCTACAAGGGTGGCATACACCATTTCTCCAGCCTGTTTGTGGAGTTCAATTTGGTCCATTGGATGTATGTTGCTGGCCAGGACCTCCACCCTTGTCTTAGTATAATCTGCAGCACTTTTAGGCTGCGGCACCTTGGGTTGGAAATGGCTAAATATCATCTTTTCTTGCTTGATGTCATATACTGACATCAGCCTTTCCTGCATGGTAGGTGTAGCGTCTATAAACTGCTTGTACCCCTCCTGCCTCAATAGCTCATTCTGAGCCTTGAGTTCTATAAAAGAAGCCTTGGTGCTTTTGGTCTTCTTCCTCTGTTGGGATTGTGAGGCCACCTCCAAACTGACCTGTAAATTCTGCTCCTGCTGGAAGGAGCTTGTTCCTGTTTGTTGGCTGCTTTCTTTGTCCTTTTCAAAGTCTAAGACATCATCAGTGATGTCTTCTATTTCTGGGGAGTCTGCCCTTTGTCTTTTTGCCTCCGGCTGGTCTGAAGGACCACTGAGAGGAGTGGAGTCTTCCCTGTGCCTTTTAGTTCCCCTTTCTCCATGTGCCGGAGTCTGTAGTACTGGGGCACTGGACTGCTGCGTTTGTGGGGGTGGAGTTTGGAGAGCAGAGGTCTTTGGCAGCCATTTTGTGGCTTTTCCACCTGTTCTTGCTGCTGGCCTGATTGCTGATCTGTTTCCATTTTGGCCTCTTGTTCTGTTTTCTGCTGGGCCTCCTGCTCTATTCCCTTTTCCTGCTCCTTCTGTGTTTCTTTCTGTTTCTGCTGTTCTGCCTTTTGTTGAGCCTGTTGCCTATCCTCTGCCCCTATTATACTTTTACCTTTGTCCATGGCTGATTTAGAAGTTGAAGGTGCTTGAAGTACAAGGGTTTTTGCTGAAGTCCCTTGTCCTACTGTGTAAGGCGAAAATAAGGGTACCTGCTGCACATAATCAAGGTCAATAGTCTTTTCAAGCTCCTTTACATTCCTAAGCATTTTCTCCTCCTCAGTCAAACTCTCAGCTAGAGTATCTGGTTGCCATTCTAGCAGATTGGCATATTGTTCTATATGAGGGTATTGGCAATGCTTGATGCCATGGAGTCTATATTTGGTTCTCCTGGTTGAGATGACTCCCTGAGGGTCATAAGGGACCCACCGAAAACTATAGGAGAGCTTGTATTTGTTTTTCAGGATCAGGTCTGCCTCCTCCCACCCTTCCTTCCTATTCATAATGAAGGGGCCCATTTCACTCTTGAAGCTGAGGTGAGCCTTTTTCTTGGCATCATGGAAGTGGGTGAGGTCTGATTGAACCAATTGTCTATAGTATTCTAGTGCAAATAACCTCATTGGCACATATTTTGGGAGCCTATATGGGCATACTTCGCATCCATAAATCCTGAAGACTGTATGGTGCTCATATAGGTACCAGTCACCTATCTTGTTATTCTTAGAGAGCTGCAGAGCTTTCTTGATCTCACTGGACACTCTGGGAGGTGGGGTCTTCATTATTATGCAGCAGAGTGGGTAGACAAATTGGTCAACAAATTCACAAAAGGTGTATGGTGAAATTGTCACATTGTGGTAGACTGAGGTCCAGAAGATAACAGATCTTCTCTCTCCCGTTTGATCCAACCTTCTGATATAGCATGGGAAGGTTTCTGAATGATAGTACATAAACATGTGGTAAAGGTAGCCTGAGTACCTGAAGACCCCCTGTCTATCCAATTTGGTCAGCTGAGCATGGATCTTGTTTGCAATGAATTTGGCAAAGTTGTATTTTTTGGTAGGGGGTTTATGTGGGCTGTATACAGAAAGCATTGCCAGCATGCCTTTGTCCACATGTTCACTGTTCTGATACCCCAATACATAGGCTATCATGTCCAATAATAGCCTGCCCACCTCACTGAATTGATCATAGTGATAAGGAGGGGGTTCTGAGGTCTGACTTTCAGGCCTCATGAAGTCTCTGCTGATTCTTTGTAGCTCTTCACTGGTCAGGTTGTTACCAGCGTCCATTAATTGGTCCATGGAGAATGGGATCAGCAATTCTGTCTGATCAAAGTGTAGCATTTTGTTGATGGTCTCAGCATTGATATGGAAAAGGATCCTTCCTGATGCAGTGCTGATGGCTCTGTGCTCTGCATCATAATGATCAGCGCAGAGGTGAATGATTTCAGGGAATACATTCACAGCTGGGAGACAATAGTAGGGCAGGTTTGACTCCCAGACTCCATGTGTGCTATGTCCATTCTTGTGGTCTTCCCTTAATCTACTGAAGGTCTGCAAAAAATCCCTGCTCCCTTCAAAATCTCCAATGAGACTGTCTTTATCAACTAGTGTCTGGGCTTCCAGCTGTTTGCTTGTCTGACTCTGTGAGGCCACACTGATGGATGAAGTTGCAGGGGAAGCCATGGTAGGAGCTGGTTTGTGGAAAAACAGGCCAATTATGCAATCAAGTGTTTCTGGCCTTACCTCAACTGTTAATACAGAGGGTTCTTCCTTTGCAGAGGGAATTAGCAAGTTGAATTATATGTTCTTTTGTGAAATTCACAAGATGTGAATGGTCGATGGGATTTCTACAGGGTTTACTCAGGTTTGCCTGTTTGTAGCATCAATTGGACTGTACACAGCAAACGGGAACAATGCCGTGCACCTGGGGAAGGTTTTTTGGGGTTTTAGCCCGCGAAACGAGCACAGTCTCGCTGAGGTGTGGTTTCAAGGTACTGTGGGTTACTTGACAGGCTCAGTGTGAAGGGGAACAGCAGAATTTGGGGGTCTTAATGGTGTTCTTAGGAAGTTTTACAGAGAATTGAGAAAACAATGGCGAAATGGGGAAACTTGCTAAATACCTGGATAAACCGGCTTGGGTTCTTGCCAGCTGAGCTGTGGACGATTGGCACCGTGTTTCTGAGCTTTTGAACGGTTGGATTCTTCAAATTGGCAGCCGGGGTCAGATTTCGCACCAGCTGGTCGTTCAACGGCTCTCTTTCTTAATCACATGAAAATGACATAAAACGGCATATTTGGCCGGTTATAACGTTAATTTTGGTAAAATAACGCGATTGGCGCTTTTCTCCTGGTGACGTCAGCATGACGTCATGGTGGCCCCGCCGTACAGTGATGACGTAGCGCTGACGTGCTGGCCAGGGTGGCGGGACACGGTGGCAGGACGATGCAGTGGCAATACAGCGTGGAGGTTGACGGGGCGCGGGAGCGGGCGGTCATGAAGTGACGTCAGAGTGACGTGGTGGTGGCAGGTGGTAAGCGGAAGGGTGGTAAGCGGGTTCCCCGCACCGCTTTTGGAGCTAAGGTGGTATCGGGGAAGGGGCTCCGAACAGCTTCCGCGCCCGCCACGCGTCCCTGTACGGGCCGAAAACCACTCTCCCCGGACGTTATCGATCGGTTACTTCGGGTCATGACATCGACCGCCCACCTTTGGATCTCGGCCAGCGGAGATCGGACGGCTGGCGGGTCCTCCGACTGGTCGTGCAAGTTTGGAAGGGGCCCGCCAAGCGATTAAAATATTCAATTTAATAATGCGCCGGGGACTTTAGGTTTAAGGGTTTTTTGCGGGTTTTTTAGAAAAAATGGCATTTGAGGAATGGAGAGTGGTCTGAGGTGGTGCAAAGGGTGAGTTTTGGGTTCTTGACCTTGACCAGGTGTCAATTCAAGTCCCAGGGAGAAAATGGTATGGCTATAGTGCCAGGGAGGGGATATTTAAACATTGTGGGGTTTATACACCATGGTGTTTATAACAATAGGGATAGTGGGGTATAGGGAGCTAGTATAGTAGAGTTAGCTGTTAGCATGGAGAAATACATGAGTAGGAGCTAGATCAACCAGGTTTTGTTTGCAAACGGCCTGAACTTAGGAGTAGTTCAAAATGAAAAGATTTTTACACAAGAAATGTGGCTTCTTCAAGGGTATAAGAATGTAAAACATATGATTTCTCACACTCTGTGCAACTTTGGGGAAGGGGAGTTAGTAATGACTGTTTTACAAATGAGAACCAGGGGAGTTAGTCATGTTTCATAGTGCTGCTCTTCCTGTGTACATTTCAGCAACTTTGATTTTGAAAGAGACACCATTTCTGCAACCCCATCTACCTACCCAACTAGCTTCCCTAGCATTTTTTCTTGGAGGGTGCTCTTGGACTTGCAAACCCTTTGAATGCCTTTTCTTTTCATTGGCTTTTGCTTGGATCTGCTATCTAACACTACCCTTATTTCTTCCAAGGCCCCAGATTAAACAGTTGGGGACCTCTGTTTCTCTACCTAGCTACTTGGTCTGCCAAGATTAAACAGTTTGGACAGATATCATTCTCTATACTACAACATAGAAATTGAAAACATGGCATGATCCAGATTAGACTGTTGGACCATCCATCCAAAATTGAATTCTTATGAAAACTGATATAGACACTGCCTTCCTAGGAAAATATGAGATCTTTGCATTTGCCAAAGCAGAGCATATTTGGACCTCTGACATCTAATCATGAAAAATGAAACTATTGGTATAGGTATCCAACAGAATCTAATTATCAAATTCTTGAAATTATTTTTCATTTGCGAACCTATCCAAGCGATCAAGTTACTGCTCAACAACATTGTCACTTTTGGAGGATTCAAGAAAGATTACGTCTTTAGATACAACAAACTTTTTATTGACTTCATCATAGAGATGGTATGATTTCTAGGTGTTTGAATACCCCACAGAGATACACTTACAACTTCTTGCACCAAGTTTGCTTCTATGTACATTTGGTATCAAGGCATAACAGGTGGAACCAAAGATCGTGAGATGCTTTAGCGCAGGAATGTGCCTGTACCACATTTCATAAGGAGTCTTGTTTCTAATAGCATTAGATAGACATCTATTCTTTACATATACAATAAATAGAACCCCATTAGACCAAACCATCAATTTTACATTTTTCAAAAACATCACTGACCACACCATATTTAATATTGTCCTATTCATTCCTTCAGCTACTCCATTATGTTTAGGTACTCCAACTCACGTACCATGCCACTTTTCTTTTAGCATTTCACCAAAACAACCCTTTCGAATGGGAGTAAAATTTTAGAAGGCCAGATTGTTGGGGTTGATTTCCCAATCACATTTCTGTGGTAGGGGTGGTGTAACTTGCTTGGCCTCCCATCAACTACCATGATTTCCCAAAGATTCTGCACCATGCATTTTTTTTTAGAAGTTCAATCATAGCGTGCTGATTAGTGCCCTCTGCATTTGCAAGTGGCGAGTTCTTCCATCATTCTTGAACATTAACATCGACGTTATGGTGAAGAAGGCATTGGGCCACTTCGAAGCACCTGTAGAGAGCTGCCGCATGAAGGGGAGTCCTGTTATCATAATCCTGACATTTACGAGGCTTGTATATTTCTTTAACAACTTCTCCAACTCCTTGTGATTGTTGTTATAGACGTGACATAGGAATAAGGAAGTCTGTGAGGCTCTTTCCTTAGAAGGCTATGCTGTATTTCTTGTAGATTTTCTCTGCTCCAGAAGGCTATGCTGTATTTCTTGTAGAGCCTCTTCCTGTAGAATGCTTTGTCGGCTTCTGTAGGATGTCACAGCACTTCTGAACAAGCCTAGGACGTGGGAGAATTTTGAAACAGGCCGAAAAGCTCGGGCTAACAGACTACGGAGGAGGAGGATGCGTACTTCGCTGAGAGGAGTTGCAAGTGTAAATGAACAGCAGTTAACTTGAGTTCTTCGGCTGAGCATTTTTGAATTACGGTGCAATTCATGGTGACGGGGCGAGGTGGCCAAGTGTATGTGGCCACATGCAGACTGCAGTGCTATGATGAACTGTATGTTCTCTTCTCGGAATCCCTTACCATTAGTTGCGTTGGAATTCAAAATCTCTACCACTATCTGTTTTTTTTTAATTTCCCGTGAATGACTACACACGTGCGCTGGTGATCCCTCGATGAGTGCAATCTAACTAGCTAGCTTTCTCACTGAATCCCAGCATTTCATTTGTTCATGCAGTTCTTAAATTAGATTCATGCAACAGAGGAACGAGTTTAGTCACGTACCTAGAAGTTGAGCGTGGTTGTTGTGAGGTGTTGTGGCCTTTCATTTGCTGCATGCATTTTCTTCTGTGGTTGCATGATGGTTTGGTTGCTGATTCATGGTTTTTTTCCTTGTGCAGGTGTCCTTTGGTCAGATCCACACTGCACGAATATGTTTCAACGTTCAGATCTGCACCCTCAGGCTACTAATGTTGAATTTCCATAGGACAAAAACTTGTTTTTGCCATTGCTCCCGAACGATAGATCAGATCGATCTAAAACTTTTTGAGCATATGTCTATCATCATTGTGCACCTCCGAGAGTGAAATGGTGGTCAATGGATTCATGGATTTTGAGAAAAATGAAAAATGGCTGAAGATTACAGAGGTCAATTTCTCGAAAATCGTGCGTCGAAATCGGCTAAAACTGCTTGGGTTGGTTAATGTCACCCATATCCATCTCCCCATGAAACAAGTTTTTAAACAGATTCATGAATATGGAGAAAATGAAAAAAAATGGCTGAAGGTGATGGAGGGTAATTTCTTGGAAACAATGCACCAGAATTGGCTGAAATTTCTCAAGCATGTTGCCATCATCCCTATACAACTCCCCCTGTAATAGTTTTGTAAATGGATGCACGGTTTTCAAGTTAGGGAAAAACAACTTCCAACACTATGCATTTTTGCTTCCAAGCATTCTGCAGTTTTTTGCATGGTAAGAAAAATGAGCTTGGGCTGTGATGCATGGATGGAAATGATGGAGGAGGAGTTTGAAGATTACAGGAGGACTTATGAACCCTTTATAAAGCTTCCATGTTCGCCAAACTATTTTTAAAATCCATTTCTAGCCTTTTGTAATTTCTACACGAACTTCTTGTAGAAAACACAGTTTTCATAAAAGAAGTACAATGAGGTGGAAAAAATGATGGAGAAAGGTGAGGGATGGAAACATGGATGCTTGCAAGCCCAACCAATAGATTCCAAGCTTTAGATTGCCTTCCAAAATAAAATTTGGCTTGCCTGAAAGTTGTACAGGATGTTTCTTGTAGAAATACAAAACTTCCTCTAGAAATGCCTTGAACTTCGTGTAGAAAAGCTTGGAACTTCGTGTAGAAAGCTCAGAACATCCTCTAGAAAGCCCAATCTTGACCTAAATGTGACAAAATCATAGGAGAGGTGAGTGGCCATGGAGGGAGTGTCTGAAGGGATGTCCTAGAGCCTCGTACACACTCCTGTCCTCATTTTGCGTGCCCCTCTTTCCCTGCAATCTATTCACTTCCACCTGCAATTTTTTCAGAGAGATTAGTCCTGTTTTCTTTTTCCTTTTTTTTTTCTTTTTTCATTTTTTTTTGAAAACAACTAGGGTGCCTCATGGAGGTTTCACCCTAATTTCCTGCCCTGGGTGCCTCCAAGGGATGTTTTCACCCAGGGATCTTATTCTCTCTTTCTTTTTCTTCTTTTTTTCTTCTTTTTTCAATCCATTGACCACCTCATGGAGGTTTTCACCTTAGATGTTTCCTCTTATTTCCATTTTTCATTTTTCTTTTTTTCTTTTTTCTTTTTACCCTACCCTACTTGAAAAACAAAATCGTTCTCAAGTATAAGAATACTTCCAATGGAGCCGTGTGCACATCGAGATTAGAGACAAAATGATGTGGAGGCTTGAAATGCATGCTTTGATAGCTATCTGGATTTTAGAGACCAAATGATTTGAATTTGAAGGGATCGAGCATAGCTGAGGAAGAGAGTATTGTTGCAACTTAGTGATCGTCTCGAACCATATCTCAATATAGCTCTAATATCCTTGGTCCTTTTGCTAATCTAGATCATTCTCCATATCTTTTTCTATCATGACCTTCACATCTTCCTCTTTTTGCTGAGTTTTCTCTAGAATACATGTAGGATTTCATGGTAACCATGAGGGAGCACTCTTAATTTCTGATTTTGATGTCTTTTCTTCATCAAGTGCAACCCATGGTTCTTTGCTATCCTATTTTGAATCTTCTTTTGCTCGATGTGGTCCTTCAATGTTGTCAATACAATCTCTTTCTTGCAATACTCTTACTGAGCTATGGTGAAGATCATTGAGCTCAAGAGGAGTCATTTGGACGTGTTGTGCCTCAGCTTTGCAATTGGGTTGAGCTATTCCAATGTATGGGTTTGGAAATGGTGGTATGGGTAGTTGAGTGGAGGTGTATTTTTGAGATGGATGTTGATGGGGTTGTGGTTGGGCATGTGGTGGAGGAAAATGAGCGGGAGGAGAGTTATATTGGGGCCTCCACCCCTAATGAGGTGCATTCCACTGAGGCTCTAGCTGAGCATAAGAGTGAAACAAATGAGCAGTTGGTCGGGCATAACATGGATCTGTGAAGGAACAAAGAGGAGGTGTGAACGAGGAAGGATGAGCAGGGGGACTCCAAGGAGGCATCGAAATGGCTTGATAGGGGTTGTAATAGGTCTCGAATGTCCCTTGTAGTTCCTGCAGGTAAGGTATGGGTCCATGTGTCCTGCTTTGGTTCATATAATAGAGTGATTCAGTGGCTCCTTTGGCTCTCTGATATGCAGCTTTAAGTCGAGGCAAGGAAGGGCACTGATTCGTAGGATGGTATTCTTCACAGACGAAGCACATTTCTAGGGAGTGCATTGGACATTCATTCCTAGGATGCTTTCTAGTGCACCTAGGACAAAAGATGACCAAAGCCCTCTTGGCTTCCTCTTGCTTCCTTTGGATCTGTAAGGTATTGGGTTGCATGGCAAGAAACTCCCTCATATCACTCTTGAAATATTCCATCTGATTTGCAAATTCGATTTTGGATGAGGTACCACTCCCAACATTCTTGCTTGTATCCATTTGCTCCAGAGGAATGTTTTCTTCTTCTTCTTCCCTTGTGGTTCTTCAAATATATCTTGCTATCCACCTAAGGGTTCTTTAATCACAGCCATCGAAGAAGAGAGAAGGTTGGCTGTGTGAAGTAGTGGGGGTGTTGTGCAATCATTTTTTTGAATTATCTCTACTCCTACAAGGCATGAAAGGAAATCTTTCTGGTTTATTTTTTCTTCTTCTTTTTTTTTTGTACCTACAAAACTAAAATCGATTTAACTACAACTAAAAATCTTGTTGAAATGAAAATGCATAATTGAAATGAAAGCAGGAAAGCACTGATCTATTTTGCTAAAATGAAATTGCAGGAATGAAATGGTAGGCTACGCTTGTGGAATTGAAATGTTAATCTATGCTTGGAGAAATGAAATTGTGGAATTAAAATTATAATCTATAAAAGCACGAAATGTCTAATCTACCTTTGTGGAAATGAAATTGCAGAATAGAAATGAAATTGAAGAATGGAAATGAAACAATCTACTCTACGCTTGCTGAAATAAACTACTTAGCAGAAGGTTGTAGTAGAAAATAGAAGAAAAGCTGCAATCACCAATAGTTTGACACTTTTCACGCAACGGCGCCAAAAATATGGTGGGCCTCAGTATTGCAGCAATAATGCTGCAACTCCTCGGACTCCCTTCTTTAATTTTATCAACCCGGTAGTTCGTAACAAACTTTGAAGCGACGGTGCACTATGCACAAGTACTAGCTCTTGCCGCAACTGTCAATTGGTGAGATGGCACAAGTCCGTTAGGGGCTTAAGCCAACTTCTATGAGCTCTCAGAATAAGCTTTTTAAGTCATGGACGAAAGCTAACTCAAAGGAAGCTAATCTACTTGCTCAAAGAAACTAAAAAGTTGAAAGGAAATGCAAACCCTAGCAAACCCTAATTTTACCAACTAGCCCTACTCATGTGAAAAAGAGGATGCAAGCTACTGAAAGAGATGCCATTGACTTCTAGGAAGGTAAAATGCATGTGTCTAAGTTATCACTATCTGAAGAAAACATCTTTTTATATTTTTGAATAAGTTGTTAGAATTATCATGCATGTGCTTTCAGTGTTTTTGACTCTCAAGAGGTGGATCACTGAGAGAAAATGCTTTTAGGAGGTTGGGAAGGTTCAGAGAGTGCCTAAGGGGTTCCTAGCACCCTTTGAGAGAGTTTCACAAAGTTTGGTGATTAAGAGACCACTTTCGTGAGCTTCTATAGGAAGTGTGCATGAGTTCTACAAGATGTTCTCGAATTTCTACACGATGTCTCTAATTTTCTACACGATGTTTAGAAATGGGATTTTGGAGGATGGATGGAGGGATATAGATGAAGGAGTGGATATGGAGGTGAGATAATGGTGTGAGGAGGTCTAGGACTTGGGGGATGGAGCTTAAGAGTGGCGAGGATGGTTGGATTTGTTCAAGGCGGAGTGGAGAAATGTTGCACAAAAATATGGGAATTAGGGAAAAGTAAGAAAATGGCAAACATGAGGCAAGAATCTAGGTTGGAGGATGGAGCAGATGGGATTGATGGAGTACAAGTGGATGGAGAGGTATTACAGGTGCTCTGCAAGTTATTTTTCGAATTTGACAAATGAAGACTTGGAAAATCAAGAACCTAATTACCTTGACATAATCTGACCTAGATAACAGCAAAGGAAATGAAAAAAAGTCTATATGCAGTGAAATCATATGAAGTAACTATGCAACTAAGCAATCATGAACCTAAGCATGCAACCACAGCTGATATTAACTTCGGAAAATGAAAATCTAACACTAATAATTGCATGGGGGAGCAAAGAGAGTGTTTTTGGTGGCACCAAGGTCACCTTTGTCCCAGCTCACGATCCCACTGAGGGAGAGGTGAGATCAGAGGTGCTTGATGGCCTTTCTTCTAAATATCTTCTCTTTTATTAACCTATCAATTAAATCTGGAGATGAAAAGCCTTTTTAATCATGAAAAGAAACCTAAATAACAAAACAAGATTTAAACCTAAATAGCATATTTTATTCTAAGAATGTAGCAAAAACACATAAAGGTAAACAAAGGAGGTACTCAACACTTGAGATGGGCCCAACCCCAAGAGCTACGGCCTTGTGAGAAAGATTAGAGCTGGTGCAAAGATGGATTCATCTTTATTGCTCAAGAAATAATAGTTACATCAAAAACTATCCACAAGAAAAAGTTTGGAAATGTGCTGAAATGGAGAGCTAAAATACTACCTAAAAAATGACTAAAATCGAACTACAAACTAGATAACTTCTGCCAACAAAATGACTAACTGAAATGAGGCCCTAATCCCTCTTATTTATACAAATTGATGACCCCAACATTCCTCCTAAACTTTAGGGACTCGGCTACCCAAAATTTGTAGTTAACAAGAGTCCTACTTGACTTGCTTGGCTGCCATTGTGATAATCGATTTGGTGGCCCTTGAACTGCGAGTTGATGGTGGAGAATTCGAGGTAAGGGCCCATAAATGAAGGGGACACTTTCCTAAAAATCCTCTCACTTGTTCTTCCATGAATTTGGATGCCAAGTGCTCATTAAAACCTTTGATTTTGTCTCAAAATTTACCAAAACACTGCACAAAGCACCCATTAAACTTGTTGGCATAATGACTAACCCAATTCACTCTATTAGCATAAATATAATAAAAAACATGCAATAAACTAATGATAGTGGTGGATTAAGTCGAATTAGGAGGCGGAATGAGCCCATATAATTATCCATTTTTGGGGCTCATCACTTGCTTCATTCTATTACTAAGTATTCTTTGTTTTCTTTTACTACCTAGACCCTTGATATTCCAAGATGTGAACTTCATTATTAAAGATTTTTAAAGTAGTAGCTAGTTAGATCTTTCATATTACCTCAATCTATCATTAGCTTTCCACATTCCATCAATAGCTCATTCTTCTTTTTCCTACCTCTTTTCTTTCTTCGGTTTCTAGGTGCTAATCCTATTGTACTTTTCATAGTTTTCACACCTTTGTTACCTTTCCTTTCAATGTGTTTTTCCTCTCTAACCCATTAGCGTGAGTTTTCCATATGAACAGTTGTTGTACACTATTAAACTCTTATTGACGTAATGAGTCTACCACTCCCAAGGTTCCCTATTTCAAGAACCCTTGTAGATCTAGGTGTTCTTTATCAAGAATCTCCTGTAGCTTGTGGTCCTCCATTTACATCTCAGTCTAGGTCATGTCCTGGTCCATCTCTTTTTCTGCATCACTCATTATAGTCTCTTTCTGTTTATTAATATTCTGTATTTGTTCACAATCTTCTTCTTTCTCCTTCTCCCCTCGACTTCCTCCCATTGCCTAATTTGATTTTGTTATCACTTCATCTTCTTTAAGTACTTGGAACCTGTTCTGACTCGCGTGTTGCCCTTCATTTTGATGTTTCTTTGGCCCCCTTTTGCCCCATTTTCCTCTATGTACCACTTTGTGAAATATTTCACAGTTTTTCATTCTATTAACTTTACTCTTGGTCTCTATTTTACTGAGAGGGAAGTCTCTCAAGAGGTGCCCATGCTCATGGCATCTATGGCATCTAAATTGGATATGTGCATAATCTACTGTTTGCACCCATTCTTCATCAAAAACTTCCAAGATTACCTCATCCGAAAGAGCTCCACAGAGATCCATCTCCACACATATTCTTGCAAAGGAAGTATATTTTCCCCTTTTCATGGCCTGAGAGCTTTGACAAAACACCCTAATTTATTTCCAATGGTAGTTAACGATTCAGTTTGCCAATAATTAAGAGGTAGAGAGTAGGGCTTACCAAGACGAGGACCGAAATAAAAGTCTCATGCTCCGGGAAAAATTCATAATCCATGGCCACATATACAGGTCTGCTGCTGCATAGAGTAGGGCCCTCCTTCAAACACTCTATCTTTATCTTCAATATTTGTGAAGACCGCAGTGAAGAATCACTTTGACCCAAGATGTAGGTCTATGGTTCCTTTTGGTTTCCAGTGGTATGGCCATAATCCCATGAATTTACAAATGATTTCATATGTCCACATGTGGTCCATGTGCACCTACAAAGCAAGATCATTGAAAACTACTCTAGGTCTGATCTTAGCTTTGGGTTGACAAGGTCCCTTTTGTGCTATTATTCTCCCTTGTTTTGGTGTAGTCTAGCTCCTCTTCAATGTTCCTTTTCCCTTCTTCTGAAGAACCACTGTCATTTTCTATTGGTTTCTTGACTCTCGTGGCCACAACATGCTTGTAGGAGGGAGTGGATCTCCCTCCTTTGCGCCCTTCCATGGAGATCAACCCTTGTAAAAGTCTAGAAACCCTAGCTGTTCGCGTGCCATCAAAAGCTACTTACCCATCTAGTAGAGAATAGGTAGTATTATCTAAACCCAATAGGGATACCAAAAAGGGGAGAAGTAAATGAAAATATTCATAACTAAGCTACCTATCATCACCTAACTAATTACAACACAATCTTCTATGAGCTTTACTAAGTAAAATTCACGATTGAAATGAATGGGAAATAGTGTAGGAATTCTATGCACAACAAGAGTATCAAGCTACCACAATCCATTGGGAGAGGAAAAGAAGACTAATAATAGTATATTAAGGCATCTACCGCAATATTCAACCCAAAAAAGGTCACAAAGAAAGGAAACCATAAGGTGAGCTTAACAATATTAAGCAAGAGAACAATAAGAGACCATGATAACTCTAGTAGGAAAGACCAAGACTATCATCCCTAGTTAAGCTGAAAACAAATAAGCAAAAACATGTCTTGATAAGCTAAGAACCTTTCTCTCTCTTTCTCTTCAATACTTAAGAATAATGTTATATTAAAATGTGATATAATTTAGGTATAAAATACCTTCCTTGCCTCATACATTTAGGTGTATCTCTTATTTTCAAAATATTTATTTCCCTTTAAGAATTAATAATTTTTATTTTATTATTTGAACTATGGTTTTATTATTTTCATGAGGAAACTCATTTTAGACATTGGAATTCCTAACAACTCAATGCTCATAAATCGATTGATATAACATTATAGTAATTATGATGAAACCCCTTGTGTTTTTAAGGTTAAAACATCGAATATATGAGTGGATTTATGCCTATGGATATGCTCTCAAATGAGGAAAACTACCAAAGGTGTCTCTAAACAAAATTATGGAAACCAAAGATAGAATAAATCTTTGTGGATTTAAAAAAGAGATGAAATATTAAACCATGTGAAACTTAGAAATTAGAGGTTTACCAAACATAGGAAAAAAAGATTTCAAGGGTAGAAAACGATTTACAAAGAGAAGTAGAAGGATTTTTATATAGAAAGAGCAACCCATGGTGTAAGAAAGCGTTGAATTATCCATTAGGCTATATGGACAAGGTGGAACAATCTTAGAGCGCCTTTGGCTTGCAGATCACAAATTTAGTTATAATGATACCATGTGTTCTTTCAATTAGAATGGCCCCTTTTGAGTTGCTTTACAAATTCATAATCGTTGTACAAGAATAAAAGTCTTGATAAGCCAATACTAAGAGGGATTGGGAATTTGACATAAATTGTCTTTGTAAATAACATGTCTTAAATGGATTTGGAAAATAATGTGCTACACCAAAGGCATTATAAATGATTAGGGACATATATTAAGGAGTTTCACCCCCAACTAGAATAGTGTTGTCATGGAGTACATGAAATAATATCCCCAAGGGGTAAAAAAGGTCAAACTAGCCACCTAGGTTTCACATATATACTTGAGCAAAAGAGGCTCCAAAAAGTAGATCCATCTCATAGGTTGAAAGTGAAGGAGCTTATATCATCATTGAGTGAAACACAAATGAGTTTGAATTAGGTTTGAATGGCATAGGGCATACTAGAACATATAGGGAAATTTCATTTACATCTAGAAACTATAATATAGTTCCATTCAGAATAACTTGATTACTATTACCAACAAAATTAATAAATTATCCAAAATTGTAAAATTCTCAAACATTTTTTGTTGTACTTTATTAATTATTTGAAAATTAGCTTACGACATGGAACCACACATTTACACAACTCATGGAATTTGAACTTTGGTCCTCATTGGATGGTCAAGTGAACTCCACACAACTAACCAAAGTTTAAAAGATAATAGGTAATGTTCATCATTCATACATAATAGGATTACCCATTTTTTAGGAAAGCTCAACCAAATCATTAAATCATGACTCATAATTTTTATTTTTTATTCTTTTATTTTTTATGTATAACAATTCATTTATGTTATAATTTTAATTTTTTGTAACAATTCATTGTTGTAGTCAACTTGGAGTAGCATAATTAGCAATGTCTTTGGAAATTGGATTCAAATCTTGTGCTATCCCGTGAGAAATTGGACATGATGAAGATGTAATTATACCAAACATATAAAAAAATTAGTTATTGTAAATTGAGCTTCAATTTTCATAACATATTCTTAATCATTTGAGTAATATCTATTGTATCTTGCATGTGCTCTTTGGGTATTAAAACATTTTATTAAAAGATATTTTCTTTACCACTATTTATTTGAAATAAAAAATGTTACAAAAAAGTTAAATAGATATTTCATATCAATCAAGTTTAAAAAGACAAGATTAATTTAATATTAATTTGTAATAAAATTTTAAATCCATTAACCAATACCATATTTTATAAAATTAGTTAAAATATTACAAATATTAGAAAGAAAAATTCAATGATAATGATATTGATTCTGGATATACAAGGAAGGATAAAAAATGTAGCAATGAGGCAGGCGGGAAAGTTTAATAAGATTAATATTACAATAATAGAGAAGATAAAATAAAAGAAGTTGATCCACATAATTCATTCCAAGAAGTTGATGTATCACATGGCTAGGAACTCAGATATTTTATATCATTATTGGGTGAATGACACATGAGTTTGAAATAGGTTTGAATAACATTGTGAAGGCTCAAATGAGAAGGAAAATTTAATTGGTACATCTTAATCCTCAAATTATCGTATAGTTTCATTCCCGCCAACTCCATTTCTATTGCTAACCAAATTTAGAAATCATCCAAAATTGTCAAAATTTCATGCATTTTATTTTCTTTTTCAAGTTATATTGACTATTTGTAAATTATCTTAGCACACTGAACCACAAATGTACAAAATTCAGAAATTTGATCTTTGGTCTTCCTTGGATGGTGGCATGGTCTCCACACAACTAACAAGAATTTAATCCTTTTTAGGTAGTGCTCATGAACCATACATAATAGTTGTACACAATTCCTCAGAAAGTTAAACCTACTCAAACAACAAGAAAATGTATTCTCCAAGATTAAATGTGGGTGTCATAAGAGCAATTGGTTTTCTTGTGAAGCATGTGAATTCATACTATATTCACTTGTACAACACACTAAAAAGCCTTAATATTAATTCTCAATAAATTCTTCACTATTATTTCAATAACAAAAGCTATCTTCATCATTAGTCCACCACCACAATAAATGAATTCATAATATCTAGTGAATATAGATTTCCCAAAATCCTTAAATAGTTGACACTCAATAATAACTTTTTTTACTACTTTAATTTTTTATGTATAGCAATTGGTTTGTCTTATAATGTTAATTTATTTATAACTCATTGTTCTAATTTATTTATAACTAGTTGTTCTAAATATAGGTCTAGTTTTGGTATTGTTGTATAACACATCTAGTGTATTGAGATGTCTCCTTTAACCATTACAACATTTTATTAAAAAATAGTTTACTTCATTCACTAATATTTCAAAAAAAAAAATTAAATAAATAAATAGACCGATTTAAAAATAACCATTATAACCTAAATTTTATAATAAAATTTTAAAATCTATTAAAGCAATGCCTATTTTATAAAATTCATTAAAAATTATACAATATTTTCTTTACGATTAATTATTACATAATAAATTGTACTTAAACAAATTAAAGGTAAAATATTCCATTGAAAAAATAATTAGATCAGAGAAATCACCAACTAAATTCTGAATATGTAAATTTCAATTCTACTTTTATTTACTTCTTTTCAATTTCAACTTCGTCCAGACAGAGAGGGCATTGATTTGTGTTGTTAAACAATTGGGCAACATAGGGAGGATGCAGAATGTGGGAACATGGCAGTTGTACCAAGTTCTTACCATCCTCAAAATCCTCCAAACACATTGTGCACATTTATGCTCTTTTTACATTGTTGGCTTCTTTTTTTTTGAATTGAACCACAGGTAAACCTGCTGTCGTTTCAGCAGGCAGCCCAACTGTGACAGAACCCAACTGGTCATAGGTGGCGCCTTTGAAATGCCAACCAACCCCAACCGGTGGATGGCGGCAAAGAAAAGCCAACCGCTCTTGCATTGCGATGAGCTGCTCATGGAGGTTCTCGGAGGTACATATTCACGAGCTCCTCAGGGACATAGTTGGAAGTACGTATTCGTAGTTCATTGTTTTCCGATTCATCATCACTGGTGGAGCGAACGTAATAGTGTTCAACAGGATCAGGAGGTATTCCTAGTTGGATGTGTGAAGAAGGACTACCGATTCTTCTTCATCACTCGGGGCTGAACGTAATCGGAATGCTTCCATTGAGCTTTGATGAACATAAAACAAACCTTGCAAATATGGCTTACGAGGATTCAAGTAAGTTATGCAATCTCATGTATGGGCATTTAAATTTTTACAGTTTGAAGTTTCTAAGGTTTTGCATGCATTAGTTTATGGTTTTCTTAAGGTAAAGTTGCATAAAGTTGCATAAGGAGGTTTGCGAGGTTTGCTAAGGATGTGCTAAAGGGAAGCATGTAAGGGAAGAGTTTTAAAGGGAAGTGCATGTATGGCTCATCACCCACTTCAATTTGTGGTCCTACACACATTAAGAGTTTGGGTAAGTCATCATATTTCACCACTTTTATTGATTATTACTCAAGAAATTGTTGGGTATATTTTTTGAAGGGAAAAAGAGAAGCCCTCAATACATTAAAGAACAAAGAGCTCATAGAAAATGAGAAAAGGTGTAAGATCAAATGTTTACAAATTGATCATGAGGGGAATTCTTATCAAAAGATTTCGAGAGCTTTTGTCATATGAATGGCATCATGGGGCATCATACTACTGCATACACACAACAACAAAATGGAGCAACTCACAAACTAACAAATTGATAAATTCTTATGGGGGATATGCAGTTGCTACAACAATGTACATTGTCATCCTTAGCCCCACTAGTGCACTCCAAAAGATGATTCCTAATGAAGCATGGTATGGAAAAAGGATTAATTTTAATCATTTCAAAGTTTTTGGTTGGTGGGCTTATGTGCATGTACCTTATGAGAATAAAAAAAGTTAGATGCAAAGAGTGAGTTATGTATCTTTATTGGGTATAGCGAGACAAACAATGATTATAGATTGTATAATTCTCTCACTAACAAGTTTATTGTGTCAAGAGATTAACTTTTTATGAAGGGGGAGTTTATCGTCATCAAGAAGGCCATGTTGAGAAGACAAAATCTGCTTCCAATGATGATATAATTGTTGATATTGATCATGAGCAACCAGCTAATGCTTCTATATTTAGTGGTTTAACTCCACCAAGGATCCCTTCATCAATTTCTTTGGTATCAAGTTCAAGTCGAACTTCTTCTCCAATTTCTATAACGTAAGAATATTGATTGATATCTTTGAGAGGAGTGCAAATCAAACATATGAAGAAAACCCAATAGGTGAGATAGTCAATTTCCCTTTATTAGCCAAGGGTGGTTTTCTATCATCATGTTTTGAGGATGTATGTAATAATGAGGTTTGGGTGCAAGCCATTCAAGAAGATATGGATTAGATTCACACGAATGACACATGGCAATTGACAAATTTTCCACACTACAAGAAAATGATTGGCACCAAATGGGTTTACAAGCCTAAATTTAACACTAATGGGAGTGTTGAAAGACACAAGACAAGATTAGTTGCCAAATGATTCACACATAAGTGTGGGATTGATTATGAAGAGACATTTGCATCATTAGCAAGACAAGAGTCAGATATACATCATATGGAGGTGAATCATGCCTTCTTGAATGGATACTTAGAAGATGAAGTATATGTGGAACAACCACAAGGTTTTAAAGTGGGAGGAAAATAAAATAATGTCTACAAGTTGAAGAAGGCTTTATATGGTCTCAAACAAGCACCAAGAGGGTGCTATGCTTGGATTGATGGATACTTTGAGGAAAATGGCTTCTAGAGAAGTATGGGTGATTCTACCATTTTTTTATACGAGAATAGTGTCCATACGGATGCTCCTATTCCCACTAAGATGTGTGGCTATCTTAGAAACAAACAATCAAAGTGTACTATTGATTCCTTTTATGAAAATAGATGAGAGGAGAATCAAGAGGGCCAACCTAAGTCTTGCACTCGATTCCTTCTCCTTCTTGATAGAGTTTTGTTGATTCCTTTTATGAAAATAGATGAGAGGAGAATCAAGAGGGCCAACCTTAGTCCTGCACTCGATTCCCTCTCCTTCTTGATAGAGTTTTGCTGCTCGCTCTTTGTCTACTCAGCTTCAAAAGAACCTATAGAATCACAACAACATACTACTATGCAAGAAACAAAGATCTAAATTCATAAATAATGCAAGATGAGATGTACATTAACCATATACAAGCATATATTAACAAGTACACCACGATATGGAAGGAAACAAGAATAGCTTTATTCAGATAAAAGTAGCAAGAGGATTACAACCATGAGCAGTTGTGACCCAGCATCATCCTCGAGCTAAGAAGCCCTTTTTTCACCTCAAGCAAAGCAAAATCACCCAACACTGTGAATGTACACCAGAATACCAACAACACTTCTCTATAGATTACAAAATTCCATCCTCTGGATCTTTATGATGAGGGATCCATATATAGATGATTATAGAGAGGTGAGTCATCTTTTGGGATCTTGATTAGTGTCTTCTCGCTGATAGTTCCTCCTTCCACTTGGAGAATGAAGATTTCTTACTCATCCCTCGTCAAAAATGGAGTGGCAAGTGTCAGGGGGGAAGCTTCTAGAAGATTCCATGATTTTCCACCTCACATTTTAGTCGCTACCATTTTTCCATTCCCGACCGTCACACCCTATAGAGGAGAAAAACAGTATGCATCGCACCCTGTACATTGGGAAGGTGATATGCATCGTACCCTCTGCATGGAGCTTTCAATATGGTCGAGTTGTGACCATTTATGAGTAGTTTTCAGTGGAGAACTTCTCTTAGATGATATAATGAGTTGACCGTGTTCCTTTAGGCACTGAAGCAACCTTTTTAGAGACTTAAAAGCCCTGAGTTTATGGACATTTGTGATTGGGGTTGAAGTGCCCAAAAATGTCTATAACACCTTTACTACAAACAATAAGGTAATGGTATTCTAATCATAAGTTTGTATGTTGATGATGTATTATATATGGGTAGTAGTTCTAGGATGAATGATAAATTCAAAGTTGCCATGATGAATGAATTTGACATGAAAGATCTAGTCCTCAAGAAATATTTTCCAAGAATGGAGGTTTATGAAAAAAAGTATGAGATTTTCATTTGTGAGACAAAGTATGCACAAGATATGCTAAATAAATTTGATATGATTGATTGTAATCCATCCCCTACTCCAAGTTCTCATGGAGTTGTGTTATGTAGAAATGATGATTTTGATTTAGTTGATGAGACAACTTACAAAAGTGTTGTGGGGAGCTTGATATTTCTAACCCACACAAGACCTAATATTACATATTGACTTTGAATTGTTTCAATGTATATGAAAAATCCATCTAAAATACATATGAAGAAATTTTAAGTAATGTGAAAGGCACTCTAAATTTTGGTATTTATTGCTACTCTTCTCAAAATTTCAATCTTATTGGATTTAGTGATTAAGATTTGGGAGGTAGTATTGATGACCTTAAGTCCACGTCTCCACATTTGGAAATTGTTTCTCTTTTTGTTCTATTTTGATTACCTATAGCTCAAAGAAACAAAGCATTGTTTCTCCTCTTATCCACACAAGGAGAGTATATTGCAGTTACCTCATCATGTACACAAGCTCTTTGGCTCACAATTTTTTTTAGAAGATATTGGAGAAAAGATAATTCAACTTATAGTGATTTATTGTGATAATGTAAGTGGAATCAAGTTATAAAAGAACCTATTTCATCAAAACAAGATAAAGCATTTTGACATGAAATATCACTTCATTCAGGATTTGGTGCACATGAAGTATATTGAATTGAAACACATAAATACTAAGGATCTGATAGGGGATACCTACACCAAAGAAGTTACAAAAGATCAATTTTTGGCACTACTATATAAGATAGTAAACCCTCATTAAGCATTAAAGGGGAGTTTTCAAGATAATGCTTAATCATGTCATGTAATTTCTATTCGGAATAATGCTCAATTAGTTATGTAAAATGATGTCAAAGTAGCAAGCAAATTTTGTGTTCACTGCAAAATTAAAGCAACGCATTATTAGGGTGGTCACTGGTGGAAAGTGTTGTAAATTAGCTGTGATGTCAGGAGATTTGTTTCAGAGTTGTTTTTAGTAATAGTTTTACTATATAAGAATGTAGTTAGTAATAGTTTTACTATATAAGAATGTAGTTAATAGTTGAATTAATATATGATATTTGCAACATTTCTTAGCTCACACAGTAACTATGTTTTTTAATTGTTTTATATTTTTTTTTTATGTATTTTTTCTTCATAGTATTATTGGCTTCTCAATTGGGTTGAACTAATTCATTCCATATTCTACAAGTGGTATCAGAGAAAGTAAAATTCTTTTGGGTTAATGTTGTATTGTTGGAATTTCTGCAAAGTTAATCACGTCGAATTCTAACGAGATGCTAGTTCTAGAATTTGATGGGAACGATTATGATTATTGGTTCATTAAGATGCTAACCTTTTTGATTGGAAAATATTTGTGGGATATTATTGAATGAGGATATGAGGAGCCAGCTGATTGGAATTCTCTTACAGCGAATGAAAGAACAACAAGCAAGGAAGCAAGGAAGAAGAATGCTCAAGCTTTGTTTCACATTTAGATAGCTCTTGATAAGAGCTTATTTCCAAGAATATGAGCAGCAAAAACTTCCAAAGTTGCGTGGGATACTCTACAAGAAGATTACCGAGGTAGTGATCAAGTTAAGGTGGTCAAACTTTAGACATTGAAGAGAGAGTTCGAGAATTTGAAGATGCAAGAAGCTGGAAGTATGAGTGACTGTTGTGTGAGAGTCAAAGATGTGGTCAATAAAATGGCTACACTTGGAGAAGTTGTAAGTAATGAAGTTTTAATTAAAAAAGTATTGATATCTTTAACACATAGATGGAAACATGTTGCAATAATCATGGAAGAAAGTAAGGATTTAACAAAACTACAGTTTGATGAATTGGTTGGATCTTTGATGTCTCATGAAGAAAGATTGAAGGAAACCTTTGAAGCTGTAGAGAAAGGTTTTTCCTCTAAATTACAAATTACAAAGAATGGAGATGCAAGTAGCAGCAGTACCAAAATCCGTCGAGGTCAAGGTAAATGGCAAAGCCAAAATTATTCAAGAGGTAGAGAAAGAGGTGGCTGAAGTGGAAGAGGTAGTTTCAGAGGAAGAGGTAGAGGTAGATTTGATAAGAGAAATGTTCAATGTTACCATTGTAACACGTATGGTCACTTTGAAAGAGAATGCAGATTGAAAGAAGGTGAAAATGCTAATTATGCTCAAGAAAGTGGTCAGTATCCTCTAGATCACTTATTTTTATCTTATGCCAAAGCTGAAAATACTAGTAAAGATGTTTGGTACCTCGATTCTGGATGCTCTAACCATATGACACGGAATGAGAAGTTGTTTTCAGCAAAGGATGGAAGTTTCAAATCCAAGATCCAGCTTGGTGATGATAAATCATTGGAGGTTGCTGCCAAAGGCTATGGAGGTCCAAACAAAAGAAGGTATAAAGAGTAATCATGACATTTATTATACTCCACAATTGAAGCATAATTTATTGAGTGTTGGGCAACTCTGTGAGAAACATTATAAAGTAGTCTTTGAAAATAAGACATGTACTATCTATGATAAGAATAAGGGAAATAGGGTGATCACTATTGTACCTATGACAAGAAATAGGATGTTTCCCTTGAGGTTTGATGAACATAACAACAATCTTGCTAATATGGCTTATGAGGATTCAAATTGGTTATGGCATCTCAGGTATGGGCATTTAAATTTTCATAGTTTGAAGTTTCTAACCTCACATGCGTTAGTTTCTAGTTTGCCCAAGGTAGAAGAGCATAAGAAGGATTGTGAAGGATGTGCTAAAGGAAAGCATGTAAGGGAAAGGTTTCCAAAGGGTAGTGCATGGAGAGCTCATCACCCACTTCAGCTTGTTCATTCAGACATATGTGGTCCTATGCAGACTAAGAGTTTGGGTAAGTCATCACATTTCATCACTTTTATTGATGATTACTAACGAAATTGTTGGGTATATTTTTTGAAGACCAATAGTGAAGCCCTAGATACATTCAAGAAGTTCAAAGCCCATGTAGAAAATGAGAGAGGATGCAAGATCAAATGTTTGCGAACTGACCGTGGAGGAGAATTCTGCTCAAAAGCTTTCCAGAGCTATTGTGATATGAATGGCGTCAGTAGGCAGCATACTACAGCATACACACCCCAGCAGAATGGCATAACTGAAAGAAAAAATCGTACTGTGGTTGAAATGGCAAGATGCATGCTACAAACTAAGGGATTGAGCAACTCTTATTGGGGAGATGTAGTTGCTACAGCAGTATACATCCTCAACCGTAGCCCCACCAGTGCACTGAAAAATATGACTCCTTATGAAGCTTGGTATGGAAAAAAGCCTAATGTTAATCATTTCAAAGTTTTTGGTTGTTTGGCTTATGTGCATGTACCTGATCAAAATAGAAAAAAGTTAGA